>CALNXI010000975.1:57500-75469 GCA_942486025.1 Porites evermanni
GCACTAACCCTAAAAAGAATGAAATCAGGGTGTCCTGGGTAAATTTGGTGCGAATGCTACCAATTCCTGTTGTCACTCGAAGGCAAAGTACTAGTAAGTTGGCACTGACTAGGCCGGGGGGCAGGGGATTCCCCCCTGCCCCTGTTAGCATGAGAAACTTTTTAAGATTCATAGGAAACAAAAGGAAAATAGAACCAAGAGAACTTTATAGCTGTTAAATTCACTGCCTACCAAAAACGTAGCCCTAGCATACTGTATTTTATGAAATCTCGGCAAAAGCCCTGTTAGGTGGTGCTAGGGCACATCCCAGAACAGGTAACTCCTTACTCAAAACACACAGGAAATGAAGTGACGACATCTGAGTAGAATTCGCTCTTAAAAAAAGTGCAACTGTAGCACCTTTTAAGCAAAAACAGCAACTACCTTAAATTTGGGGAATGGTTCCTTACCCCACTATATGACATGTGTTAATTTAACCATAAATCCTCTATTCCATTTGAGGGGGGTGGGTGGGGGCTTAATAGAGATGGCATGCTTTTTTGAAGGGGGGGGGGGCAGTATTTAATTTAGCAAAGGTGGTGGTATCAATTTTCCATAAAGAACAAGAACACAGAGTGGAAAAGCTCAGGCACATGAAGTTGTAGGTCACGTAGCCGAAGATCAAAAACAAATCAAAACTTCCAGCACATGGTAAAACATACCAGATAAGTCCATATGAAGTGTAATAATCATATGAATAAGGGGGGAAGGGGATATAAGAGGGAGGGGACTTAATAACTTTCTTTCCCTGAAAAGGGGGGAGCTTATTTGAGAGGTGGGTAATAACTATAGAGGATTTACAGTGAGAAAAAGCAGCTGGAGTTAACAGAAGAGTCAGTAAGTCCAAAAATATTAAAAGGCCATACGTACCCGTGCATAGACTTCCTGTTGGCTAACCATGATGTCAATAGATTTTCTAAGTTTAGCAATCCTCAAGTCCCAAATGTCTTTGATTAATGTGCGCACCTCATCTGCATGAGGAATGTCATCAGCAGCACTAGAAAGAAAGGTTAATTTAAATATGCTGTATCAGACTACTGTTAAATAAAAAGCTTCAGAATGTTCAATAAACTCCACTGTAAATATTTAACCATAAAGCCTCTACTGTGCTCTGGCCTAGTTCCCCCCTTTAATAGAGAAAAACTACTCTCCCATTTCTTTTACTTTAAATACACATGAACAAATAAAGGTAAGGTTAGCGTAAAAGTCCTTATTATTACGTTGGTAACTTGTAACATGACTTCAACTGACAAACCTAAGGCTGACAGTGAGGTCATTTTACTCCCTCTCTTTCCCTCAGTGCTCTGTTTTATCGGTATTTTAAACCACTTAAAGCTACATTGAAACTAAAGGAAAGAAGTTCAAACAAGGATTTGAGGTCACTCCTTGGAATTGAACTCAGAACCTTCCATGCAGAAAGCTGCGCAGTAGCCAAATGTCAGGTTAATTCAACTAATCTCTTACACTAAGTCTAAGTCTTCCTCAGTTCGCTCTTCAAAGAACAGTAGTTCATTAATATTGAGGAGTTCATGATAGTCACACTGTATTCTTCCATGTTACCTGCTAAGAAGAAGGGAAGCAATTTCCATGTAGTGTTTTGAAGGCATTTTCGTGAAGTACTCAGCCTCTTTCTCCTTTTCCTTGAGTTCCTGAAGTCTTTCTGTGAAATAAGTTTTAACTCAGACCCTTTTACATGTAGCCCTTAACATGTTTTCTCCCCAATCAGGGCAGTGCTCTGATCTATCAGCACTCCATCAGTGGCCCCTGGCTCTTACTTTTGCTCTTGGATGACTAGAAAATCTTAATTTTTGCATGTACTGGAAACCCTGGATTTCACAGGTTCTGTTCAATGGGCAGTCTACAATTTTCTTGGAGCACACCCAGGGCTGTTACTAAAATTTCAAGTTGCCGGGTATCTGCAATTAGTAGGAGAGGAACTGAACAGCAAGGAAGTTCTTCTGATTTGATTTTCCTTTTGTTTCCTATGAAAGTAGCCGGGGCTCACGCTAATAGTAGCCAAGGAAAATCCCTGGCCCTTGGCTCCTACTGACAGCCCTGGCACACCCATGCCCCAACTATACAAGCATGTATCAGACTTCCTATACATCAGTCAACAAAATCTCTTTACAAAAAGTTACGCCATGTTTAAGATGGTTACTGCTCTAAAAGAGGCAACGGAGTTGGTCCCTGCCTTTGACTCTATAAAAGACAGATACCTCTTTAAAATGGACAATTGGTGCTGGTCACAACAGTGTCTGTCTTAGAAAGAGTTGACAATAATACACTGTACATACCGGTAGGTGTCTCTAACTGATACCCATTTACTATCCCTCCCCCACATCCCTCCCGGGCGGGGTTTGCTCCCACATAAAAATGGCAGGATGCTCATCTCCGAATTTAGGGGTAGAGATTGCAAATTTTGATTTCTCTTAGGGTGCTCAGGATGAAATGCCAATAAATTATGTTTGGCCATTAATGCATCACTAAAGGTTGCGTGTAGAGAAACATCCCAATAAAAATATTAAATGCTGTCCCACTTTGTTGGAGTACCCCTTTTTTGGGGGTCAAATAAAGTCTGGGTCATGCTTACTTTAGTCTCCTTTTAGGGTTTAATAAATTCTAAGACCAGCATCCCCAGTGCTGTCAACTCTCCCGGATAATCCAGGAGACTCCAGATTTTGAACCGTTTCTCCCAGTCTCTAGATTAGAGTCTAAAATCTCCCGGATAATTGCCAAAGTTTATCATTTCTTGTAGATTAGACTTTCCGACAATGAAATTTTGTGTTGTTTGAGCTATTTTGCTATTGAATGTTTCCTCACAAACTCTGGTGTATGCCATTGTATTATAAGCGATAATGTGATTGGTGGGAAGTAAACCAATCAGGTCAAATGTTACAATTGTGCTTTTTCATGCATTTTTTTGCCCAAATGATGTCATGTACAGTGCATTATGACGTCATCTATCATCCCTTCCCTATCAATTCTCAATATTTGAAGATGAGGGGGGTTGACAGCCCTGCATCACTATCACTTTTACATGGGTGTCATACCCTGCAAGACATAACCTAAGTGTCTGCCTTACACAGGTGCGTGCTTTAAAACTGATGACTGTGCAATATGACAGAATTGCTTGCACTGAACTCCTTCTCTTACCAACATCCATCCAATCAGGAGGCTGGATTCTGCATTTTCTTCTCTGTTTTAGAAATATTGCCACCCACAGAGGCACTTCTGTTGGCAGTGATGCATTGAATGGGCCTATGTCCCCCTGAATTGAAAAACAGCAATACGATCCTTGACCGGTGTACACACTAAAACGCCACTTATTCTATATTAGAGTAAAAAGCTTACATATTAACCAATCTACACTGCACTTTAAAACCGACAAACAAAGCTTACCCCGATCAAATAAATTTTGTTCTCAGAGAAGTTCGTCAGGATCGATATTTTTTCCTTTTCTGCGACGAATTCAACTTCTGAAGGATCCATTAGGAAGTAGAGGAAACAAAGAACACTTATCGAAAGAATGAAAGTATAAATACGATTTAAAATAACGTTAAAAGCCACAAACTCCGCTCGAATTTGATCAAATCTTCCAATTCATGCCGCCATATTTTCCCGCTAAATTGAGTTACCTGTTACCAGTCTTGCTCGGTAAATCCCGCAAGTATCCCGCGGTCCCGCGGTAGTCACATGACTGACTTGTGATAATGAGAAGGACTGGAGCAAGTGACTGGTCCGCCATCTTGGACAGAAACAACATGGCAGAGACAACTCAAATGTTGTCATTTCATGAGCTGTTTTTTAATGTAGACAATGGATATCTTGAAGGATTGGTCAGGGGATTTAGATCAGGGGTCCTAACTCAAAGTGATTACCTTAATTTATCGCAGTGCGAGACCTTAGAAGGCAAGTGATGTCCATGTTTAAAATTAGCTCTCTTGTGATGATTCAGAGTTCCGGCCTGCTTTTAGTTAATGATGATAATTATTTGGTTCTCTTTACTCTTAAAAAATCAAAATATTTAGAATTTAATTTAGTAGTTTTTATCGAAATATGTCTCAAGACCAGCTACGGTTACATTTCTCAAATGCCATGTCCTTCATACATGTCCTTCAACTCCGATTAGTTTTACTTCTTTCATGAAAAATAGGTTAGTTCGGGTGATTTTCTGGAATCGGGTCACCTTTGTAAAAAATCATTTCTTGGATTAAAACTCAACCTTTCTTTCTATCCTTTAATATTTGTAGAATGTTCTCACTTGACTTTGTATGTTGCTCTAAACATCTTTGTTGTTGTATCACTAATTATTATTTGTTGTTGTTATTGTTATTATTATTATTATTATTATTATTATTATCATCATTATCATTATTAACATTATTAATATGGTTGTCTTTATGTAAAGACGTGTTATTGACAACACCTTCAACTGGATCATGTGTACAATGGTAACTCTAAAGTTAAGATGGCTCTCCTTTTTGTCATGTTTCAGACTTAAAGCTTCACTTACAGAGTACAGATTATGGAAATTTCCTTCAAAATGAAGCTGGCCCTTTGAATGTGTCAGTGATTGATGACAGACTCAGAGAGAAGTTGGTTACTGAATTTAGACATCTTCGTAATCAAGCTTTGGAACCGATGGGAACTTTTATGGATTTTATTACGTAAGTAAAGCAGACCAAGACTTAATGAGAAAATCAGGTAGCCCAATGAAAGGCAAGATGTTGCTTTGGTGTACTCAGCTTGCAATCTGAGCTGCTTGGTCAAAATTTAGTCTTTTTGCTGTAAAATCATTTGCCTATCATTAGGCAGCTTCAGTGTGATGAAGCACTAACTTTAAATACCCTCACTTAAAGGAGCACCGATGGAGAGAGGGGGTAAAATGAGTGTACTGTCAATCCCAAGTTTATCATTTTAATTACTGTCATGAGGTATGACGTAAAATATGGTTGCTTTACCTTTACCTTTAGGTTTGACTGTACCATGTTTTCCTGTATGAAGTTTTAGGTTCGTGAATTTAATGGTACATGAAATCTGTTTGTAAACTGGTTGATATTCTTTTGATAATCTTGGAGTGCAGACAGAGTCCTATCATCTTCAGTGTTTGCCATACAGAGTCTTTCAAATTGCTTACACAGACTAACTATAATTCATTGACTTTATCATTGTAGCTATAGTTACATGATTGATAATATCATCTTGTTGATCACTGGAACTTTGCATCAGCGACCAATCACAGAGCTAGTTCCCAAGTGTCATCCTCTTGGTAGCTTTGAGGAGATGGCTTCCATAAACATTGCTTCCACACCAGCTGAACTCTACAATGCCGTTATGATTGACACTCCTCTAGGTTGGTCAAAATATTGTTACTTTATCATTAAGCTGCATTTTTTGTGACAAGGAGTTCCTTTTCAGTGAAAACTTGCCCCTGTAAAAGTAGCTTTAAACACCAGGCCACAGTTGTTCAATCATTGGATAGTGCTATCCATCAGATATATCACTATCCAATGGACAGTGCAATATTGGTTTCCCTAATACTTACCCACTAGATAGTGATTTATCTGATGGATAGCGCTATCCAATGATTGAACAACCCCAGGCCAGGTGTCTATCTCACATTCTATATTTGAGCTATTTTGAAAAAATAGCTCATATGTCAGTGGTGTGAGCACATGTATCTTTGTGGCTTTGTAACTTTGTATCTTTGTAACTTTGTATGTTGGGATGTTTGTTGCAAGAGCCAATAAGGTTGAAGTTACTATGAGTTGATGCTTAGGAACCAATGAGATCTTGGCATCTATTTAAACATGGCATTGGTAAAGGTCGAACAAGGGCACTTTGAGACCGCCATCTTGATCCTTCACAATTTTTTCGTCTTTTATTACGGGTACAGGCATTACATAAAATATCTTCATGATTCAAACGCTGTGAACAGTGATGCAACTGTTTAAGGGTTCATATTTAAGTGTGGATGCTGCTTCAAGGCATTTCTGACCTAATTCGGCTATCGGTACAACGCACGTCAGTGTGAGTTCTATTTCACCTGCTACAACTGGGTAGAGTATAAAAGATCATATATTTTCAAATCTCTTCCAATGAAGCAATAATTGATATTTAGATATGGACTTTTATTCGAAAGTATGCGCCCTATAAAATGTGGTTTTAGAAGTTTAAAAGGCAGCTTATTTTTTTGAAAGCTGTATCGAGTATTGTTAATCCTGTAAACAAGCTTTAAAAATATTATTCTCTCGCTTAGAAAGTTCAACCGACCTTTTTTGTTCTATTTAGTAAAGATGCATAACTTAAGTAGAAACAGTGGCGTTAGGGAATAAAATTTGAGGAAGCTAGTTGACACAATAATCATAATATAAGTAGAAATATATTTCGGCAGTTTGATAATTTTCTTGGAAGTTAATAAATGTTAGGCTATCAACCTTGACCTTGCATGAAACATAATTTAATTGCAGATATTGTAGTAAAGCGGAGGTGATTTCTTAAAATCGTTTAAGAAAATTTTGTAACATCTTCACATGCAAATTGTGTGCATGAGTTATTTTTATAATTCTGTTTACTAGATTACTGTGTGATAACTCAAATTCCCTCACGTACGAACGAAGAAAGGGGGCAAAGTCCGACACTTTCACGTGCCAGCTGTGTGACTGTTCATCACATGCAGATTGGCTTTTCACAATAATAATAGTAACTTGGACGTATGAAGACCTGTTTCATTTAGTAACCAATGCCTTAAAAAACGCTCTTGTCTTTTAGGAAGCAATAGCTTTTAAAACATGACGAAATAAGTTGTCGGAGTTAAAGACTGTTTCACTGAGTAGAATCGCACGTGAAAACCCCGTGAATTATGATGATGCAACCATCTACCACAATGATAAAAATCCTGGTATTTCGTAACTATTCAGTATTTGATGAGTCACATTTTGGCTTAAGAAACTCCGAGGAAACCTTAGAGTTTTCCTTCTAATCAACGTTTGGTGAGTAGAAATTTATTTCACTTTAACAATTTGTTTAACTTGCACCAGATGTAACAGGGAAAGACAGAGGAAAGTGGATATATAGCTTGAGGATCGACTCAGCTGAGCGTTTCGTGTTTTCATTTTGTACCGCAATACGCAATTTCGCACAAAAACCTAATCTACATTTAGGATGAAAGAGGTAGATGGATCACTCTTGGTAAGGCTACACCGAAGCACTAAAGTTACACTGAAGCATTCAAAATAGCTCATGCACGTTTAACGTGCCTATGTTTTACATTTTGTTGAAAGTTTATTTTCATTTACTTTGAACTCATTATTATGTCACCATGTGATGCTGTTTTTTATAGATTGTCCTTTGCTATCTCGTTGTATAATTTTATTATGGATCCTTCCTCTTTCAAAACAGAGAATAAAAAATAATGTTACAACAAAATATGTGAGAGCCTGTGCCAAGTCATTGTATTAAGAAAATTGCTAACTCTTACTTTTTTTATAGCCCCCTTTTTTGTGGAATGCATTTCAGAGCAGGACTTAGATGAGATGAACATTGAAATTATAAGAAACACTTTATACAAGGTAACTTTGAGTTATAATAACAAAATAAAATTATATCTATTGTCTTCTCTATGGTACATAATGTAAAGTAGTGGTAACCATGGAGATCAGAGGTCAAGTTGCCTGAAAGTCATCTCGCCCCAAGTTATGACCCCCTAAAACCAGAGTTACATTGTATGTTGCCTAAAATCTACAGTTATGTCACTCAAAATTTTATCAGGTGTAACACATGGTGAAATACTTTTAAGTTAAAGAGTGTGTAATATATTTCGTTGTTTAAACCAGCATGAGACCAAACAGGTGGGATAAATAAGTTATATGATGAAAATATATCTTATTATTTAAGCCTTTAGTTCTTGTTAGAAGCAAACTTATTAATGGGACTGAAAGTTTAACATGATTGTGTAAAATGTACAAAATTAGCAATATTTATTTTTATCTTTATCTTTTACTTGATAGGCTTATCTTGAAGGGTTTTACAAGTTCTGTGAAGATTTAGGTGGAACAACAGCAGATGTAATGTGTCCCATCCTTCAAGTATGTGTTTTCTTTTTTCAGTTGACTTGATTGGTTTGTTGGGCTCTCAGTAACGTTCAAACTGGTCATCTTTCAGGGTTGGATACAAGGGATGCATGTATCATGCTATGTCTATTAATTAGTAATAACAATAATAATAGAGTGGCCAACTTTCATCACTTGCAGCAAATAGCTGAATGTAAAAGCGTACTATATATGCTGCTGCTTCAGTCCATGTTTGATCGCACCTTGCCCACACCCAGACCAATAATGGCACATGACAGATAGACCATGACACTGGGGCCTACAGTACGTCCGTTACTCTTTTTGAACAATGTCACATTTTTTTTTCCTGTACATCTCCTTCCAACTGATGTGTAAGGTTGAAGGAGATACAGCCAACAGCTAAACGTCACTGCCCAATAACGCGATCAACTGAACTGAGAAAGGGGTTTTAGTCACAACTAGCATGATCTCACCAGTTATTTAAGGACCTTTGTTGGTGGTCCAGCCAGGCTTTGAACTCACAGCCTCCTGCTCAGCAGACTGACACTCTTCCAACTGAGCTAACCTGACTGCACTTTAAGCCAATGTCATTGCCGTCTTTCTATCCCTTGAGGCAAATCATTTTAAGAACTGTTTACCATGATGGAAAAAGAAAGCACCAACACAAAACAATGTATTTTAGTTAATCTAGTATTCAGCATTCAATGCAAACTGTAAGATATTACTGGTGGGAAGAACAACAGGAATGAACTCAGCTCATTTTTGTTGTTGGTTTCAGTTTGAAGCTGATCGTCGCGCTTTCATCATCACTATCAACTCCTTTGGTACTGAACTTGGTAAAGATGATCGCAATAAGCTGTATCCCAAATGCGGGAAACTTTATCCAGAAGGGCTTACAAGACTGGCCAAGGCAGATGATTACGAACAAGTTCGAGCTGTAGCTGACTACTATTCTGTACGTAGAACTTAACACTTTTGTTAAATAAATAAAATTAATATTATTTTTGTCATTGTTAGCCTCCTAACAGTTTTTGTCCATGAAAATCAGATTGGCTACTGGGGCTCATAAATGGATCATTGTGTTAATCAAAGATAAAGCTTTTAAAGTGCCTTGGGAGTGATAAGATGTTTTGTGATAGTTTTATTCAAAGAGCAATTTTTAAAATCCTTTTAATTCACTTAAGAACACATACTTGTTTTGTTGGCAGTCATACCCTTTCTAGTTACTTTAAAAGGAAGACTTGACAGGTATAAAGTACAACTTTTATAAATTACTGAGAAAAAGTAAACTTCCACCTGTTTTTTAATGGTGTATGGTTTTGTTGCAGGACTATAAATCTTTATTCGAAGGAGCTGGGACAAATCCTGGTGAAAAGACGCTTGAAGACAAGTTTTTTGAACATGAGGTTAACATCAATTTTTATCCTCTTGTACTTAAATTTGGCTCAATTGCCCGGAGGCAGTGTTGAAGCAAATACTGCTTTTTATTATGTAGTGTTATGAAAGCTTTCGGCAGTACTGTCAGACTGCAATACTCAGGGTCAGAATGGGTAGAAAAAGGGGACAGACAGAATTTCAGCAAAGTCTGTCTTCTAGAGCCTTACTTTCTAGATACAATAATTATTGCTGTCATAGTTTTCTGGACCCACTCTTGGTCAGTGAGACAAACATACTGGTAAGAATATCAGCTTCCTGAAGGGTAACAAAAATCTTTCATATACGAACCTGTTATTTTTGCCAGGCTGAATGGCTTCTGATATTTTTGGGTATTTTATTGCCAAATATTATTAGAGACTTTAGGTCCTGCACCCTATACCTTCACCCATTATTGATTAGAGTTGTGACAGAAGGCAGTCATCCTTTTTTTTTCAAATCTTGTATTGTTTTTTTGCAGGTGAAGATGAACATACTATCATTTCAGCAGCAGTTCCATCTTGGAGTATTTTACGCTTATGTCAAACTGAAAGAGCAGGAATGCAGAAATATTGTGTGGATTGCTGAATGCATTGCACAGAAAAATAAGTCCAAAATTGACAACTACATTCCCATATTCTAAACTAATGACAGAGGTAGAGACTTCATTGATTGAATTTAAATAAGCAACCAGCTAATCTGTTTGAGGTTAGGTGGGCATGGCACTATAAATGAAATCAGGAATGTTTTTTGTGACTGATTTAGTTGGAATGCAAATTTCCTTAAAATATTTAAGAATTGAACTACATGTAAAGTAGAGTCCTTGTACATGTTGTGAATGAGGGATATATTTTGTTTATATTACTTTTGCTGCAGACAGAGACCTCGTCACTTCATCTTTCCAACATTAATGGTAAACATAACCTAGTGGCCATGGATTGGTTCTGGGCAGTTTGTATGATTTCCCGCATTCTACAGTGACTTGGCACATAAAGATCAAAATTAGGATTAATGTAATTTATGTCATAGTCAAGGATAACTAAGAAAATAAATGCCACCAACAGTATGGCGTTCTTGGTTGTTAACCTTATTCTCATAGTGGCATGGTACATTAACCCCAAAATTGGAATTTTATTAATTTGTATAGCAGAATACTAACAAAATTAATAAATGTCACCATGTAACAGTATGGCTTATTGGGTGTGGCTTAAAAGATCATGCCATAGCTTTTCAAGCTTTCAAAGAATTTTTTTCTCTTTTTCAAGCAAAATATCTCGAGCGGATTTCTTTAGATTATCAAGCTCAAGGCAGTTAATACCGGAATGTTATTTTTTTAATGATATCTTGCAGTGTTCACTTAGGTCCTGATTATTTTTCTGGTCATGGGTATCTTAATAACTGTTTATGATTACACTGGCTCTAGAGGTGGGTCAGCGAAATACCGTAAAATTCTGAAAATAAGCCCCTCTATGTATAATCCCCTCCAAATATAAGCCTCCCAAACTCGTTCCAAATATAAGCCCCCTGAGGGGTTGTACTCGGAAACTGCCCTCAAATACAAAGTAAAACAAAGCAAAAACAGTAAATTTCCTTCCAATCGATTTTGAAATGCAAATTCCCCTCTGGAAATAAGCCCCCCCAAAAATAAGCCCCTCAAAAAGGGCCTTTGAAAATATATGCCCTGGGGCTTATTTTTGGAATTTTACGGTAAGTGAGATGAAACAATCCACAACTTAACTGCTTGCAAACTTGATTTGCATTTGATTTAGAAAGAAACCCTTTGGCATCCTGGTAAGTGTATGANGCCTTTGAAAATATATGCCCTGGGGCTTATTTTTGGAATTTTACGGTAAGTGAGATGAAACAATCCACAACTTAACTGCTTGCAAACTTGATTTGCATTTGATTTAGAAAGAAACCCTTTGGCATCCTGGTAAGTGTATGATTGGAAAATTATTAATACTTATTAAGGGGATTGAAACTGTAATCTACTCTCCCATGGCTTACAAAAAGGGAGACATCAGTAAGAAAGGGTGAGATCTGGTTATGAGATTACTTTTCCTCCCAGTCATGTGTTAGTATATGATTAAATTGATCAGTGATCATATTAATAGTTATGACACTGATTCTTTACTGTCAGTTACAAGATTGTAACTCTATAAATTTATGATTGTAAAAATATTATCGCAAACGTTATGAAGTTATATTGTCAATAATGACACAGTAAACTGCATAAAACGGTAAAAGAACATGTGGATATTGTTTGCCTTGACACTGCTTAGCCTGTGCCAGTGCAGACGAGATATAAAGCCGGGAGACCAGCTAAAAAAGCGAGTGAGCAAAAAACGGCGGGGAAAGAGAAGGAACAGCACAGTCGCTATGCATTCTTGGCTTGGTTAATCATGGACTCTTTTTCTCTGAAGTGGAGGAGGGGGAGAGCCTAAAGGCATCTTTTCAAATACCTCAGTCTGCCCACTACTAGAAAAACCGTTTCTCCTGTGAAAATGTCAAATTTCAAAATGTTAAAGTTGACCAATCATGAAGTGTATAAGAAGCTGGTATTGACCATTTTCACCGAGCCCATAATGCACCCTGTAGACAAGGTGCATTGGTCTCGGTGAAAATGGTGAATGAGGTATTTAAAACAATGCTTACAGGCTCGAGGCCCCACTTCCTGGTCTCTACCCAGCCCCCGCACGGATTTTTGTACTGTCGCAGTGATATGGGCATCCCCGCAAAACCCTTGTGATATCTTGGAGCCTGGGACAGGCTTGACGCTGCAACACTTTCTCTCTTGAACCCCAACATTAAGGAAGTAGCAACCAATTTTTCGT
Source organism: Porites evermanni (assembly GCA_942486025.1). Classification (NCBI taxonomy): domain Eukaryota; kingdom Metazoa; phylum Cnidaria; class Anthozoa; order Scleractinia; family Poritidae; genus Porites; species Porites evermanni. The sequence goes on from CALNXI010000975.1 coordinate 69,859, forward strand.
GGTCCGAAAACAAAATTTGGGTAAATTTGTTACTGGTAAAATACAGTTATGAGGGTAAGCAATTTTCCGTTGGTTTTTCTCACGCTAATACATAAAACCACCTGAGCAATAACATCAGTTACGTGAAATGCGAGATTGCCTTGATCGCCAATCGATCCACGCACGATGCGAATTTCGACAAAATTTATAAACCTTCGCTCCGCGAGGACAGAATTGTGGAAAAAGGACAATATTAGTATTATGAAAATAATAACAATGTAATAAAATTAGACAATAGAATTGTGACAAAATCATTGTGAAAGAAGACAATAGAATAGTGGTAAAAGAACAATAGCTTTGTCAAAGAAGAACAGAACCTTATGGAAGAAGACAATAGAATTTTTGGGAAAAGAACAGGAGCATTGTGTAAGAACTATAATTGTAAATAAGACAACGTAATTGTGAGAAAAGAATGATACAACCGTGGAAGAAGACAATGGAATATTGCAAAAAGAACACAAGACGCGTGGATCGACAATTGAATGGTAGAACGATAATTATCATGGTGGAAGGTGAACAGCAACATTTTGGTAAAACAAAGGAAATGTGAAAACATTGTGCTTTGGGAAGATGAACACCAGACTAAAGTAAAACGGAAGGACGAGAAAAGGACTGTTGAAGAACAATAAAGTTAGGAAAGAAGAACTATAAAATAACGATTTTTGGGGAGGGGAGGGACAACAAGTGAATTTTTCAAGAGGAACGAGAGGGAAAACAATGAACTTGAGATTTGGAAAACTAGCAGTAACTGAACGGAAAATAGTGAGCAGTAGTAATATTGGATGAGGCTGAGTTCGGCCTCGGCCTCCGAGAACTGCGTAATTCTTCAGATCATTGCTAAGGCGCAACCAATTATTGTTTTCTTATTTATTCAAACAATTCATAATTTAAGACATGTTAGACTTTCTGAAAGTCCTTCGCTTCTCATTTCCGGTTCCGGTAGTAGGCCGAATCGCGCTTCGCGCTCAAGAAAAATTTTAAGCTCGACTTGTGGCCATGTCCAAAAACATGCTTACCTTGATCCAAGTTATGTTCCCGTCTTTATCTGTCTGTTCCTCGGCAAATTCAGGGTAAGAAACGTTTAGTCTGGCAGATATTCTTCAAATAGCAGTTGTCATCCTTTGGGTTGTATGTTTGCTGTTCCTGCTTGCTAGGCAGAAGTTCGGCAATTTCTTCTTCGCAAAACGAGTGAAAATTTCCGTCATTTTCTCCAGCAGTACTAAACGCAGCCTCATCCCCAAGGTTTCTCGGTTGCCATCCCTTTTTCTAGGGATAGCCTATACTAGTGACGTCATTTTAACGAAAATTGCAAACGTTTTCCAAATGTCGTCAACGCTAGCTGGTTATGAAGAATTAACCCGGGGATCTGAGCCAAAAAGTAACAAGCGGAGAAATACTTTGAATGAATAATAATGGTGTGTACTAAAAGGTATTCCCCGAATGCCAAAAAGAAGCACCCCAATAATTATAATAATAATAATAATAATAATAACAATAACAATAACAATAACAATAACAATAATAATAATAATAATAATAATAATACAAGAATTTATATAGCGCCATTTCCGTGAGCTCAATGGCCAAGAGGTAGTTCGTTCCAGGCTCCAAGACAGAGGTAAAGCCGTGCAGTAAAAAGTGATGCGTAACACGCGCGGGGACCACCGCCACCTTCTGTATATCGTGCGCCGTCTTATTTTCACTTGGCTTGTTTCATTTTCGTTACGTCCCGACTTTTTGAGACCCTGGCACAGGTTCCCCAAGATGCTAGTTTCTTCCCTACTACACTACTGCAAGCATATAAACGTAGATTTCCACCTAACAAAAACTACAGTACACAAAATCTTGCCCAAATTATCCCTCATCGAGGTGACCACTGGGTGGTGCTCCAGGATGCCCTAGCTTCTGACATTCGAGAATCAAAGCAAGCTATAAAATTTGACATTTCCAACTACACAAGTTTAATTAAACATTATATGCCTCACGTTTTACTCTCTACATGTCATTAGTGTGCTACTACAACTAGATAAAAATAAACCATACTGCGTGTCCTACTATGAACAGGACACACTCGACACCATGTTTCATCAAAGTTAATTTCTTTTTCAAAATAGACTACAAAACAGTCCGTATTTTTGCGTATTCAAGTACGCAAGAACTAATTTCAAAACGGCTCTGCAAAATTGAAAATTGTTCTTTTTGTCAAACAATTTTGAAATGATGAGATGTAATTATCCCTGACATTCCATGGAAAAACAAAGCTCAAGCAGATACAAATGAACCAGGGGCACCCAACGACAATTTTCGGAAGAATATCTGTTCGGAAGACGATTTGAGATCTAGAATTTTCGAAACATTTGTTGTAAAATTTCTTGCTTGCCCGCCTCTCCTAGGATTTTCGAACATCTAAAATATGGTATATTTGCCTATTTGTAACGGATTTTTACCCTAAAAAGGTCACCTAGAATTTTCGGAAGCCTTTTTTCTGGCTGAAATTTTCGAAAAGGGAAGTTTTGATCCCAATAATTTTCGGATCACTTGACTTTCAGCTAGGAAATCCGAACAGATGAAAAAATTTTAGGGGATAAAAATATGCTTTTATCTACCGTTTAAATACTAAAATACGTTTAACAATGCTATGTTTAAGTGTTTTTGAACTATATTCTCGTTCGGTGCCCCTGATGAACTTGCTCCAAGCCTGGGTTTAGGAATCCCTCGTATAAAGTTGCTGCAATGGGATAGTTACCGTACCTATTTTAGGGTGAATTACTGACAAGGCAACAATTAGAGTGGCTAACAAGGAATTATGAAGGAAGATATCTATCCAAGTTATCTTGGGTACCTTAAACTGAATTTAAGCAAAAGAAGGCTCCTCTTGGCTGAAGAACACGGTAACTAACGTGTTCGAGTGAGGAGAGAATTTGACGAAAAAGTCAAGAAGTCAACGGACCTAAGACTTAAGAAACAAAACCAAAAATTCATGGGAGTCTTTGATCGAAAGTCGTAGAAGACTTTTTGAAACTGTGAATAAGGTCTCTTATTTTATTGTTACTGACTTTTTCCATCACAAAAGGACATATTCAGTGGTTAAAACTAATTCTTTTTACAGTCGGTAAATCAATCTGACGTGCTTTTTTCCAAAACAACTGAGGCATACAAGCTCTCTAATGAGGGAAGTGAGAAGAGAAGGCAAGAAAGACTGGAAACATTGAGTTTAGGCAGCGAAGTTCTTGTGCGACGCAACCGGAAGTGAGCCTTTTTCTGTTTTAATATGCCTTGACGCCACCAAATTTGTTTTGCCAAGTGTCTTTACTCTTAAAGAGGCGATTTGCCAAAACACTTGCTTAAAGACACGGCTCGAGAGAGTAAAAAGTCCACTTCCGGTTGACGTGCGTGCTCCAAATGTCGCTGCTTTTTTAAAGACTCCTTATTTAGCCTTCCACGCAGACATTCCTAGGGCTTCGTCACGCGTTCCTTCCCCGCGAAGCGGAAGTGGCTGCTCTTTCGTGGGGAAGAAACGTGCGACGAAGCCCTGAAAACGTCTGCGTGGGAGGCTTCATCCCCAAAAAAGAAGGCCTGTTTGCAGGCAGCCATAGACTCTGATGTAGAACTGAATTAGCTATTTAGATAATTTCATTCTTTTAAGTCAATATAAGAGCCAGCCCCCACTGCGGTCAAACATTTCTTCGCTCCACTTAGAGGGATTTCATTTCCATTAAAGCGCAAAAAGTAAGGCTGTATGAGATAGCAAGTTAGTGTAAAGATAACCCTATTTTTCTCAAACAACTAGTTGGTTCACGTGTAAAAAGCCTCACACGCTAGACTACGAGTAGTCCCCATTTTTCTTCAGGGATAGTCTCTCTCCCCGCCGCGTCTCCCCCTTCTCGCGAGGAGTGATTTTCACGCGCGTCCGCGTTTCGCTCGCTCTACTATCCCTGAGGAAAAATGGGGACTACTCGTAGTCTTCTCGCACTCAAACAAAATTACTTTCACAAAGGGCGGCTACAAGTACGTAATTCCTTTTTCAAACACTTGAGAAGCTTCAAAAAAGTATATCCACAGCACATTGGTAAGGCGTCATCAAAATTAAAACAGTTAAATAACCTTAGCATTGAAGTATTCTGTTTAGGTTTTTTGTTATTTCTCTTGTTTGACCGCGTGGAGGGAGCCAAATTATGTTTACAAGCATCTCTTCTTGAAAGGACAAGATGAACACGTGCAAAAGGCGAAAAGGTTTCCTTTTACGCGTGCTCCCCTCGCGTGTCGTGTCCGTTGACTCTGTTACCTGCTATGCGGGTTAATTAATGTATGTAATTAACAAAAGAATATAAATGAATCAGAGCTTTAACATCTATCCTTCCTGTCCAAAATCTCTCGTGAAATCTTCAAACTTTTTCAGGTCTCCAGCATTGACAGTTGGTTTGGAGGTGGCTAAAGACCGCAGCATATCAGTCTAAAAATTGAAGAAAAAAAAGGCAATATAATTTCTGTATAAATGCGGTGTAAAGGGAGTTTAATTAAGGATACGTTCACACTATACCGGTTAGCATTTGCTGCGGCACTAAAACCATACAGGATAGGGCCTCTGTTCACATGAAAGAACGGTGATTTTGACCTTGAAATAAGGGGGGGGGGGGGGTCATCCAGATCCTTAGATAAGGGGGGGGGGGGCTCAGGCTCAAGAAAATTTTTTTCGGCCCATCGGGCCTCAGTTTGGTATAAAAATAAGGGGGGCCTGGGCCCCCGGGCCCCTCCCCTGGATCCGCCACTGATTTTTGGCGTTGTTTCTGTAACGGAGCGAAGCCGCGCTGCTGATCTCGACCGTGGAGCGTCACATATCGGAAAGGTTCTGTGCCTCACTTTGGTGCAGTTTGATTGATGTTTGTAAACGACTTGTTCCAGTTCTGTGCTGTTACTGTTCACAGTATACCGGATGCGCATTCCGAGTCGGCACGAAAAGCTTTCCGGTATGTGGTGTGAACATAGCCTAAGTACTGAGATCTCGTACAGTTTGACATAATGTACCACGTCCTGTAATTGGACGAAAAATTCACCATAGGCACCGGAGCGGGGGAGGGGGGGGGGCAGGGGGCTCCGTAGCCCCCACAAACAGAAATTTGGAGCAGAGTTCCCCCCCGGCGTTTTGGTGTTTTGGTGCTAAAACACACTGCATGTATGTATGTTTGTATGTATGTATGTATGTATGTATTGTGTATTGTTCTGTGTAAACTGAGACAATTCAAAGCAAAACAATAGGCCTTTCCACGCGTTTTCTTTCAACTTTTGTCATGGATAAGTTAGGGAAAATCCGTCGGCGCGACTGAAAAGGGCGCCTTAATATTCGTAAAACTACCAAATTTGAAAGTGATACGTCTTGAGAGAGCGAAGATATGGCTCTGCAAAGCTGCGAAAATTTACAGATCTTTGTATTGTTGGGTGGGGGGGGGGGCAGGAGGGGGGGGCCAAAAACCTTAAAAAAGGTTGTAAAAATTTGCGGCTTTGGGGGGGTGGTCTTTTTTTTGTTTTTTTTTATCAATTTAAAGTGCCTTTTTTATAGTGTTTTGTACATTTT
>CALNXI010000975.1:78299-133328 GCA_942486025.1 Porites evermanni
TTTCTTGTTTTACGGGGATCATTAACCGTTTCCGGGAAACCGCCCACCTACCCCTCCTCTAAGCCAACATTAATACTTACTTCTCACTTAGGGCAAAATGTTGGCTTAGGGGAGGGGTAGGTGGGCAATTATCCTCCTTGGCTTTAGATGGATGTAAAAAAAGGTCCTACCCGTCAGTTTTTTCAGCAAGTTCTCGGAACTGTGTTGTGTGGATGTTGTGTTTAAGGTTCCCCATATGTAACTCAAACATCTTCACTCTTGCTGATGCTTCTGGTAAAGGAATGTAAATTCTCTTTTCAAATCTGAAAAAAAGAATGTAAAAAAGTTAGCATTTTCTATGACAATGGACTGTCATTTAAGACCTCTTTTGGGACAGGAGGGAGGTATACACTCTGTTGTGTACCTAGAATGCAAAACAGCCCAGATTTTTGCCTAGGTTAAGAATGTGCAGGTGAAACAGGGTTGTCCCTAAGATTTCAAGTTACCAGGTAAATACATCAAGTAGGCAGGGAATCAAACAGCAAGGGATTTCTTTTGGTTGCATTTTTCTTCTATTTTTCTATAAAAAAAGCTGGGGGCCCAGCATGCAAAGAAAGTAGTGTCCGATAGCCCTGAGCTAGTGGATTTTGCTATTGGACTAGTGAATTCTGTTCTTAACTTGCCTGACGGGCAAGTGATGTGTTTTGAGGATTTCAAATAACAAGAACTGTGAAATCAATTCTGCTCATCAAAAAGCTTTTGGGGCTAGTTGAAATGACGTCTGGGCTAGTAAATGCTAGCTTCAGCTGGCCCGAATGGCAAGCTGTAAAAATGATTTTCTTTGCACCCTGTGGGGGCCACACTAATAGTAGCCAGGGGAAATTCCAGGCCCCCGGCTCTTAATGACAGCCCTGCGAGACGTCAGCTAAAGCTCTGGAGTGATGGTGAAAATGGAGACTGAGACTGGGGAGAGACACTTTTTTTCCCTCTGGCTGCACACTCACTATGGGTGGGTGAATCCCACAAGCTCTGTGAGAAAACGTCATGCCAGTGCCTAACTGCTTTCAAAACCGATTTTGAGAAAAACCTGACAGCTCAGATGGCATACAATAAGTCAAGTGACTAACATAATATGTACTTGGCAAGATTTTTACACAAAGGAATATTGAGCCTGCCATAGGAGTATTAGAGTCCCATAATGCAGGTTTTTGGCCAAATGACTAAAATTCTACACATGGGTATTCCACAGGATACCCAAGAAACAAATAATTTATACCTTCTTCTTATAGCTGAATCGAGAGTCCATGGAATGTTGGTAGCTCCTAAAACAAGTACATCTTTATTATCCACACCAACACCTGCAATAAAGAAAGGAATGGATAAACATATACAAATTTGACAAGCTCACCCATACAGTAAAACTTGCTATCTTATGTATCATAGGCTACTGAATCATAGGCTACTGAACATTTGCTGGAGAATTCTGAATTTAACAGAGAATTCTCCGATCTCTGATGCTTAATGAACACCCAGTCAAACTTGCCCTATGTCTTACCCTTCCAGAGCAATTTGAACTGGTGGTAAGCTCTCTTTCAGCCGCTAAAATTAGAGTGATTTGGAGTGACATTTACAGCAAATATGAAATGTCAAGAGTCAAGTTGAATATTTCTCAAAATAGAAAACATGCACCAAAAAACAGTCCACAACAACTGTTATAGACAAAACTAACCTGAAGCTACTGATTTTGGGGTAGAAGTAATGAACAGTAAAGCACAAGTTAAGGGAAAACTTGGTCATGTGTCACAAATTCACATTTGCCGTTTGACGTAAATGTGACACTTAATCTCTCTATCATCCAGCAGTTGCCCCTTAGCTACATCCCTGAGAGTTATTATTATAGAGGGAAGAAAATGGTTTGTTCAATGATGTAAACTGACCCTGCATTTGAACAAGAAACTCAGTTTTTATTCTCCTGGCTGATTCACTTTCATTTTCACTTCTTGAACCACAGAGGGAGTCCACTTCATCAATAAAAATAATGGCAGGTTTGTTTTCACGTGCCATTTCAAAGAGTTGCTTTACCAACCTGTAATAAAAGACACACAGTATCACCAAAGACTACACAAAGGAGGACAAGAAAACCTTTATAGTGCCACTTCTAAAACTGGGGCCAGCTAGACAAAGTTAACCAATCAGATTGCAGAAAAACAAACAACATGGATCGAAATAAACCAATTACAACCAACAGACCTGACCTTTTGAACCCACTGAAAAAAACCTGTGTTTCCTGAGGGGTCCATAAGAGCAAATGACCCGCGTAAAAAAAGCGTAAACATTAGTTCATTTTTTGACTTGAGCTCGTGATGTCATTACAAAGTGGAGCAATAGTAGCAAAGAAATTGCTGGTTGATGACAAAATAACACCTTGTGTCAAAGAAATATGTCTCGTGGAGGTTATGTGTAAAGTTTCGAATAAAAAATACTATCTGGTGAAACATTTTGCTTTCTTGAAAAACGTTTGCTATCAATATTTCAATTTTGTGCTTCAAGTAACTTATTGTTTCTCTTATGAGCAGCTGATTGGCCCACGTAACTTTCTTGGAATGTATAAAATTGTTATTGTCCTGCAATCCGATTAGTCAACTTTGTCCAAGTGACTCCTCTTACAGTAGTCACACAGTAAGTGATTACCTTTATTGCTATAAATACTTGATATTCTGGGAAGAGGGGTGTGATCTTTCCCTACACTATTAAAAACTTGAACACCTACTAACATAAACCAGGGCTGTCATTAAGCTTTTAAGCAGCCATAGCAACTAAAGTTTCACAAATAACATCTCACAAAAATTTATAGTGCCACCTTACGCTTCCCACTTTGATCACCCGTAACGTCAAATGTGCTCAGCCATAACAGGTGTTACAGGTTAAGGCCCTTAATGACAGCTCTGTGAACTGTTTTTCATTTCCTTTTAGAGTTTGAGATAACAGGGTCCTACTGTGTCACCAAAATAATGAGAGGGATTGTAGAGTTAGCTGACTAACTTACTGTACCTTTCACTTTCTCCAAGCCACTTGGACACAAGGTCAGATGAGGAAACTGATATAAAAGTTGAGTTATTTGCTTCTGTGGCAACTGCCTTTGCTAGGTATGATTTACCTGTTCCAGGAGGCTAGACAGGAAATTGTTTTTGCATATTAAACTTATTAACCATGATTTCCTTAGCTTCAATTAACAGAATAGAGTACATGAAAAGCTTGAAGCAAAAAGACACCTAAAATCCAAATGCCTTACGTAATATTTCTGGCTCCAGTTTTACATTTAGTAAAATACTCCTTGTAAGCACTAGACTGCAAAACAGTCCATACTTTTGTGTAGGTCATGAATGCATGAGCAGTCAAAGGAAAGGTCTGGAGCAAGGGTGAAAACGGAGTGCAAGACGGGTACATGATCCTTAAGTACTTCACAGAGGCCCTGCCAGGGTACATTCCGAAAAGCGACATGGCCCAAAAAGTAGCGACACCGCGTAAAATGAAATCGCGACAAGAGACAACCTCCCTCGGCCAAATTGCAACAGGGACAGCAAAGCTGACAACAAACGACAAACGAGACGACGACCGACACGAGACGTTTTAAAATTCAGACAGGAGACATGGGACCCCCGCCCCTGGCATGGCCTCTTCACATGTCTGATGCTTCACAGCTCGAAAAACCAATTTTTGAGAAAAAACAACTGTTTGTAGTTTATGTAAGCACGTGGTCTAGTAACCAGTATTATTTTTAAGTTCACCAGATTGGAATAGAAACATTTCAGCAAACAGTCAAAAGCCACACTTAGCATAGAGTACAACCTGTATCTGTTTCATGTCAAAATTAAATTCAGGTTACATTTTTTTAACCTAAGTTGATTGTAAATTTCCTTTGCCTCCTAGCCATAATTATCCGTGAATAATGGCTAGGAGACAAATTGAGAATTACCCTGAATCAATTATAATATACTGACCTGAAGCATATCTATTATCACTTAATTCTGCACATTTTGAAATATACAATGTATCAATAAACAATAACAAAAGAGAGATCTACCCCATAAAGCAGAATTCCACTCCAGGGTTTGCGTTTTCCTGAAAACAGAGCAAATAATGCATAGGCACCGGTTGTTCAAACATTGGATAGCTCCATCCAAAGGCTAAATCACCATCCAGCGGATAGTGTAAATTATTGGTTTCCTAATACTTATCTGCTGCAGGATAGTGATTTATCTGTTGGATAGCGCTATCCTACGTTTGAGCAACTGGGGCCAGTAGTATTAGAACAACATTTTGTAGCTTAAACCTTACAGCTTACTTCATCTTCACATGAAAAAAATTTTGTTAGTTAGTTAGCCATGGATTCAAAATCCTACTAAAGCACAAAATATTATTTCGCAATGTGCAGATTGGTGTTACCACTGGGACGGCATATCCTCATTGAGATTTATATTTCCACAGTTCACATCATCTTCACTCCAGGTCAAAAAATGAAAGGGTGGGAGCATGACTGTTTTGGATTGAGATTCAATATTCAGCCAAGATGACTATCAATTACCTGTAAACAAGTGAGGAAACTTGATTGGCAGAATAACAGCTTCTTTTAAGGCTTCTTTGGCTGACTCTAACCCAGCAACATCTGACCATTGTACATTTGGTTTCTCCACTACAATTGCACCTGAGATTTAAATACATACACCGTCACTGGCTTGTCAATCGAAAATGCAGACACTTGTGGGCAGGATTAGCTCAGTCAGTACAGAAGTTGACTGCGGAGTGGGCCGTTGTGGGTTTAATCTCCACGAGCAGACCAATACTCAGGGTCTTAAAATAACTAAAAAATGAAGGTACCTCCTTTGCTCTGCAAATGGCTAGATCTTTGCATGGCTCAGATGACCACATACATATAAAATGGCAGTCCTTTCCAGTAGGAGACATAACAATAGCGCCCTCAATTGGTACTTTTGAGCTAAATACATTGACACTCAAATAAAAAGTGCATCTTAACTTAAAACAATAATCCTGATTTTAAAAAACAAAAAAACATAAATATACTAGAAAAGCACTCGTTTTATTCAATTTACCTACTGAGGAAGACATATGGAGGTCCAATGATTTTTTAAACCACAGCTTACACTGTAAGTTAGACTTCATTAAATAACCGACCTACACTGGTAAGGAGTTTTCCATTTTTTAGGGAAAGCAGGGTTTCATTACTTACTGTTTAACTGTCCCCTAAGCTTCTTTGTTTCTGCATTATCTTCATCATCACTACTATCCTCTTTGTTCCTTTTCATAAAAAAGCAAAACTTTTAAGTTAGCAAAGTGCTGTATAGGCTAAGCTAAGCTTTAGACAATTCAAGTCTGCTTTTTTCTTCTTGGAATATGGCAAGGCCAGCTTTTGCTCTGTTACCTTTTTCCCTTTTACAAGACACTCTAGGCTTCCACAAGCTTATCTGCTCTTGATGCAAGGCTCAAAAAAAAAACAAAAATTGAATAGACCTTATTCATGATACCCGCCATCTTTGCAGGCGCTCTAGGATTGATGGGATAAAAGCAATGTCGCATGGTACATGCTAGTGAAATAATGTCTCAGTACGAGTAATAGTGGTGAAGTTTGTTTATAAATCCTCTCAAAATGATAAGAGAAATACAGAAATAAAACAAAACTAGATACAAACCCTCCTTTGTTGTTGCTCTCCTTTCCACCACCAGAAGATGCAACAGGCTTCTTTTTGTTTTTGGTTTTCACATACTGTTTAAGCTTCTCAGCTCGTTCAAGATACTGGATGCACTTCTGTCTAATACTTTCTTTAGACTTATCTCCCTGGGCTTCATCTATAGAATTGAACCAAAAATATCACTACAAGTTACAAAATATTTTCTTATGGTATGCCACATTACAGGTCTACTTTCTAATTATTTATTGCCAGGAATTCACAGATGAAGCATCATTCAGCATCCACATTTCCTAACAGACCTTTCCACGGTTTTTTTTTTTTTCAACTTTTGACAAGTTTGGTAAAGTCCGTCTACACCACAGGAAAGAGCGCCTTTAATGTAAGTAAAATTGCCAAGTTTGAAAGTGATTCAGGGCTGTCAAAATGTTTTTAAGTAGCAGGCTGATAAGGAATGCTAGGCGGCTTTGGAACTCGCACCAAAGGTACAAATTCTTGAGGGCTGAGGCATCTAGGGACATTTTGAAAATTAGAGTCTCAGAAATGGCATTTGCAGGGGTTTTCACGAGGCATTTTTCACCACGTACGGCACGTTGTTTCGTCAGAATGCACACAAGACTGGCAACAATGCCGTCACAATGTCCCAGGCCTTCCAAGACATCGCAAGGTTCGAACGTTTCACAGATCTAAACCTGTTGAAATATGTGTTTGATGTCATTCAAAACTGGGAAACAGATGCTCTACAATTTTATCCGATGGTACTTAGTTTTTGTTAGCAGTTATGGTACAAGGATATGAAAGTAGCCAGCTTAGGTTGGCTAACTAGCTGGCGGTTTTGGCCGGCTACCGGCTCTTGTTAACATCCCTGTGATTTGTTGAGAGCTAACCAAGATATAGCTCCTCAACGTTGCAAATTTTTAAAGACATTTGTATGTTTTGGGGGCAAATACAAAAGTCTGTAAATTTTCGCAACTTTGCAGAGTTATATCTTCACTTGCTTATGACGTATCACCTTCAAATTTCACAAATTGACTAATTTTAAGGCTCTCTTTCCAGTGATGTCAACGGATTTTCCTTAACTGGTCCATGTCAAAAGATTAAAAACACTGTGGAAGGGCCTAATATCAACGCTGTGGTTCAATTTTATCCTTGCTTTAAATTTTATTTTTCTTTGTTTTTGGGTATGTTTATCTATGATGATGAGTTTGGAACAAAGGAAAATAAAATTTAAACCAAGGATAAAATTGAACCACAACATCTATGCTAAGTGTAAAACCAATAAAACATTAACATGCCTTTTACCAAATTACTCAAGGACAATGAACTTTAATAACACAAACCAACAATGACATTAGAAAATGGCCATGTTTGGTGTTGCATTTGTTCTTTGTTGATGCGTTGCTTTGGGCCTAATAGTAATAAGCTGTGAGACATGATTATCAAGGCTGTCACTAAGATCTAAGGCTGCCAGGTACAGTCGCTTGGTCGGTCATTTCTGAGACTGCCTGTTGCCAAGTAGGTTAGCAAAAAATGTTCCTGTTAAATTTTAGCTAGGAACAAAATGTCGCTGTTGGTTCAGCATAAAATTTTGTGATACTCAATTTTTTTTGGAAATTACGGCAGATATAGCACCTGGAAGGAAAAAATTGTTATTGACCTTTCTCCCTTGACGGAACATTCTTGAACAATAACATAATAATAAATGTTAGAAAAAGTTCCAAAGAAAACAACAGAAAAGTTTTGAAATAATAGAAGAGAGTTTGTTACTTCACTGCCAGAACAGCCAAATTGAAAAAGTGAAAAGATGTCACTTTCACTACTTAAAAATGGATAGTCACCGTCACAATTCTTCCCTTTTTTGTGCTGATTGACGGTGCTTTCTGAGAAGATTGTCACCAGTTTTCAAGGCCATGAAACATTTTGCTTTTACTCCTTGGAAGGCTTCACCTATTTTGCTTAGCTGACACTTATGACTGGGCAGTGATCAATTATTGTACCTGCTGTTAAGGTACCATGTAAGTGAAGTTGGTGCGAATTAATTAGTCAAAATTGTAAAATAATAAGAAATGGCACTTGGTTGACCAACATTGGGAGAAAAAAGTGGAGTTTATTTGTCACTGGACTAAATCAATGTTTTTACCCCGGCAGTTTAATTAAGACGAAAACTACTGATCTAAAATACTGGGCTTAACAAAGTTGATCAAGACTGTTTCGTATCATTCAGCACAAAAACAAACAAATAAACACTATGAACGACAGTAATCAAGTACAAAACAGACGAAACACAGCACAAGGGCTTGATGTGAACCTACATAAATACTTAGCTTTAAAAATTATGCCAGGTAAAAAAAACTCTTACATTTTATCGCATGCAGAAAGTATTCCACTCCATGCTCATAAAGACGTAACGCTTCCTCATAATTTCCAGCTTTATCTTCCTCTGTAGCTTTTGTGACAATTTCAATCGCTTTCTATAAAACACAAACACAAGATTAAAGTTGGAAACCATTTCGCAGGAAACTTATCAATTTGAGTAAGCTTTTTTCTTATCATAAGAGAACGTTAAAAGAAGTTCTTTCCGAAAAAGAATACTCTTCAAGGGGAAAGGAAAATATTACCTTAAGCGTATCTCCAGACATAGCCGCAATCAGGGCAAACCAGTCCAAAAAAACTCCAAGAAATGGAGAGAAAGTCTCTCCGAGAACGGCAGGAACTAAATATGGCTGCCAAAATAGTGTTACTTTGGAAATCCGCTGGGGTATCACCGTGGGCACAATACCGTCAGCTTCCAAAAATTACGCATTTTTGGGAAAATTACGTCATTGATGATGCAGCAAGTATGAGAACTTTGACCAGCGGACACTTCTATTAGGCGCCATTTTGAAAACAGCCAGGGGAATCGGGAATCAGACTATTATAAATGCCTTTGGAGATTGTGAGTATCGACAGACCTTCGTCTCCACTTTGGTTGAGTCGATGCCAAGCAGAGTGTGTGTGATATGAAGATAATGATAAACAAAAAGAGAGTGGAAAAAGCGCGCATCTGCTGTTGAAATGGACGAAATCGAGGAGAAGTCTCTCCCGAGTTTACCAACTCGAATCAAATTGTAACAGTATAAATGGGCCATGGCGACTGAAGATGTCAACGAGGGAGGCAGCTATGATGTCGTTTCCCGCACGTTTCCAAAAGAGATATGCTATATTGACGCGCAGATTAATAGCCTGTTTGATGTTCATCTTCATCCTGGATTGATTTCCATAAATCTGCATTGTAATAACATCTCAGAAATAGAAAACCTCGATGGACTTAAGAACCTTAAACATTTGGATCTGTCATCCAATCACATTAAAAGAATACAAGGACTTAATGGTTTGAAGAGCTTGGTAACGCTCAACTTATCCTGCAATGAGTTGCTGATTGTAGAAGGTCTCGAAAATTTAAGGTACTGATCAGTCTGTCTAAGTTGGTGCACTGGAACTCTGCTTTATGGACACCCATATGTAATGAACAGTTTCTTTTGTCCTGACGGAAACAAGCTCATATATTTTTCTCTAAAATGAACCTACTTAAAACGGATACCTGGTTAATAGAGACACTATGGCATGTCCTCTTGGTGTCCATATTAAATGGGTTTCACTGTACGTGTATGCTAGGTTTCGGGAAGATTTTTTGTTAGGTTTCAGGGAAAGGTTTTTGTAGGAGGCAGCGCGGCCTAGTGGGTGGAAAGTTGGACTCCCTAGCTCAAGTCCCACCCTGACTGCTATTTGATTTTGTTTACGGCAGTCTTGAGTTGTACGCTGTAAAGCCAAGGTAACATCCATGCACATCAGGCTGCACGAGTTGAAACAAATCCAGCACAAGAACAATCCAAGAGACAGGGAAATAAAAATGCAGTGCATCTGTATCTCCATTGACCTCCCATGGGGATGTCCTGTAATCTAAGACTAAAAGTCATGGCTCAAAGTTAAACATACCTATGTAACTATAACAGCATGGCTTACTGCGCTTTTCACAAACATGCGAACTCTAAAGTTCAAAAGCTGCCTTCTCAATTGCGTTTTTTGCTGCCGTCAATCATAATTATGATCACAAGCAACAAACCTTGAAACATAGAAACACACAAAACGGATCGAAATCCAACAATAATATTATTACAGATCACAAACCATGACCTTTTGAACCATTTAAGTAAAGTTTTGTTTCCTAAGAGGTCCGCGAAGATGATTGAGGGCAGCGAAAAATGCAAGCGTCAGTTGGCCTTTGAACTTCCGGGTTCACATGTTTCTAAAAAGTGCAGTAAACCAAAGTTTTAGGTATGTTTTCCAAATTGATGCGAAAAGACTTGACTTTTTTTTACTTTGTTGTATCTTTCAGGAATCTAACCAAGGTGGATCTGTCCTACAATGCAATTAATAATCTCTCAGGTTTGACAAAGCTCCATGGGCCTGGGTTTAGTTTGCAAACCCTTTATCTCCAAGGAAACCAGCTCAGCTCTCTAGATCATGTAATCAGCTCGCTAATTGGTTGTAAAATGCTTAAAGAACTGGCATTGTCACAGTATGGAGAAGCTAACCCTGTCTGTGAGATACCAGGTTACAGATCAAGCATACTCAGAGCTTTGAAAGCACTCGAAGTATTAGATGGACTTGATCAGAGTGGGAATCAAGTAGTAGTGAGAGATAATCTGTGGCGTATTCCAGGTACAATTTCTGACAACCTCCTCAAATAATGATCTTTCGGTATTCCTGTCATCCTTGTGAAACATGGCACAAATAAACAGACTGATAGAAAGGATGTGTTGAATATGGTCAGACTAAACTGATTTTTGAACCATTGCTAGATTCTCTTATCGGTACACAGGGAGTCTTTAAGTTTATAAGAATAAGTACCTGAATCTTAATTCCAAGCAGAAATTTACAAAAAGTGCTGTGACACTGACCTCACAGAAATCTAACTTTTAAAAAAGAATGTCCATGTCCAAATCCCTGGCACTTGTTTAGATCCCTAACTCTTACTTAGATGTCTGTTTTAGTATGGTCTCCCTTAGGGTCAGTTTGAGCTTGAGCCACACCCTTATTCATCTCCCCTAGGGATGCTCAGTGAAAAATTAAAATTATTTTAATTTTATGCTGAGCGTCCCTGTCACTTCTATATAGGAGGTCCCCCCACCCCCAGGGGCATGATAGTCACCTACTTACTAATCGAGCAGTTATTGGAATAGATAACAGAGAAAAGTCTTAACATCAATCAACTTAGACGGAGGACACTGCAACATGAATCTTTTCTATGTGAATTTTTATCTGTTATTTGCATCACTAATATATTTGAGTTGATGCAGGTGCAAATTCAGAGGCAACTTTTCTTGAAGCAAATATGGGAAATGGAAATATTAGTGACATTTTTGCTTTTTTTTTTTTTTAAGAAATGGATGACTATCTAGAATACCTACAATCAGAAAGTTCTAGTGAAAGCCCTTTAGTAAGTGAATGTTACTGAAAGTTTACAATAATATTTAGTTTGTTAATTTTTTGTTATAATGTTAGTTAAGATTTTACTCTTTGTAGCTAGTCAAATGGTACCACTTGAAGGAGTGTTGTGAAATTTTCTGCAAAAATCACTGGTGCTCCCAGGCTTTTTCCTCTCCCGACCCCAGAACAATATTGCTTCTTCTGGGGTGGAGAGGGGAGAGACCTTGCAAACGAAATTAACTCCTATCAGTTTATATTCTGGTTAGTTACTCTTTCTACATAACATTCTTTAATAAGTAACATAGTGGGGGGGCATTGCATTTGCTTGTAATAGTTATTGCAACAATCTCCCATACTTACTTTCCATTCTGGCATCTGAAAACCAGCCGTGTTTGTAGGACAGCAAACCTGCTATCTGTACTGGTGAATGGTCACAAAGTAGTGCAGAGCATGTAGAAATTTGCATTCTTGTCCTTGTAGAAAGACTCCAAATATGAAGTTATTACCCCAAGAATTGACTCAGTGCTTGAAAAATTCCGACAGCGTGGGCCCATCTCATCAGAAACAGACACAGGAGAAGAAAGAAGAATGGAAGAGTCAACAATGGTATTGATAGTATATACTAATTAAAAACAAACTCCTAGCTTTGTTGCTCTAGCAGAAAGAACCTCAGTCTTTGTGGCATAGCTTTAATTTAGAGGAACAATTTTCTGTGGATCTAAGAGAGTCTTGGTAACAAAGGTTTCAAACTTTTATACACTCTCTCCCTGAATAATGAGAACATGTGGAATATGGACAATTGGATACAATGTCTCCTCAGTTTGGTATGATTTAGCTGGAAGTTAGGTTTGATTTCCGCCGCTCTCTCGGTCCTCCCCATCTGTTCCGAGGAGGAGCGCAGTGCAGGCTCATTTCCCGAACAGGGGCTGGTAATCGAGCCTAGCTGGAAGTTCTACTTTAAATTATTGTTTTTAATTAAGGGGATGTAGGTAATCTATGATAATTTGATCGTCAGTCATTTGTCGCTACTATTTCACTTCTGTAGAAGCAACCCTCTGCTAGAGTAAGCCTGTCAGCTGATCATGAAGTTCGTTTAGAGACCCTTGAACATCAGCTGATGCGACTGATTCATAACACTGTAAGTTGGGTGTGGCTCATGTTTTCTAAGCCTGAATTCAAATTCCACTGTGATAGCAACCTTTGATTATAGACCTGGACAAGTTAGGGAAAATCCGTCAACACCACCTTGGAAAGAGCTCCTTAATATTAGTAAAACTCTTTTTAAAATAGCTTCAGAATATCACAATTATTAAGGACATCAGAGATTTCAGGGGTTTTGTTTCAAGCACTAGATCTTCGTAAGAGTGTATTTAGAACCTTTTCTGACTAAGACCTATCCCTCCAATGTTAGCTTCCTAATTCTCTGTTTGTGGTGATTCATGCTTTTGGCACCGGAGAGGCTACGTGGCATTGTACTGTGTTTTGTGTTCTGAACTTGAATCTCATCTTTGCATACCCAGGCATAGCTCGTATATGGATTCATAGGATTTTATGAGCAAAAGATTGAAAGAGGAACGGACCTAGGTGAAGGTGATCAAGACGAACAGCTGCCCTGGGTCTTCGATGATNTGATGCGACTGATTCATAACACTGTAAGTTGGGTGTGGCTCATGTTTTCTAAGCCTGAATTCAAATTCCACTGTGATAGCAACCTTTGATTATAGACCTGGACAAGTTAGGGAAAATCCGTCAACACCACCTTGGAAAGAGCTCCTTAATATTAGTAAAACTCTTTTTAAAATAGCTTCAGAATATCACAATTATTAAGGACATCAGAGATTTCAGGGGTTTTGTTTCAAGCACTAGATCTTCGTAAGAGTGTATTTAGAACCTTTTCTGACTAAGACCTATCCCTCCAATGTTAGCTTCCTAATTCTCTGTTTGTGGTGATTCATGCTTTTGGCACCGGAGAGGCTACGTGGCATTGTACTGTGTTTTGTGTTCTGAACTTGAATCTCATCTTTGCATACCCAGGCATAGCTCGTATATGGATTCATAGGATTTTATGAGCAAAAGATTGAAAGAGGAACGGACCTAGGTGAAGGTGATCAAGACGAACAGCTGCCCTGGGTCTTCGATGATAGCAGGAATCCTAGGCTTTTGATAAAAACAAAATAATGTTATTTCGACATTGACAGTTCACGAAGGGGGATACAGATAGATTTATTGCAACAAATGACCAAACATCTGTTCCATTTTAGGAAAGGACACAAGTTTCAAGTCATAATCTCAAAAAGACACCTAGGAAGGGTAGGTCGCAAAATGGTCGTTTCGATACGAATTCAAGCAGTGAAATAGTTTTCGCGTGAACAAGAAACACATTTTGCGTGAATATTCTTCGTTCGTTAAGCCAAGGACGTGAAACTATTTCGTTGTAAACTTGTACCGAAACGACCGTTTGTTTCGAAACAACCGGTAACCGGTAGGTCTGGTTTCGTTAGTAAAATAAATTGACTTTTGGTTGGCGTTTCATGATACTAAATTCGCTACGGTGTAAAGTAGAATTTTTCTTTGTTGTTTTGTATTTACGCAGGGTAAATGAGATGTGCAAACAACACAACCCTTCTGCGAAGAAAGTAAAAAAATCTTTGAATTGCAACCCCAGTCGTATCTTTCATGAAAGCCTCCTTAGAAGTACTTTTCTAGGGTTTGCCTAAGACCCGAAATCTGGAAACCCCACGCTGAACGCCGAATGACTCTGAAGTTTTGTGATTAGCGTTAGGAAACTGAGTGAATCAGGTTCCATTTAGATTATTATACCGGACAAACCGACCTGAAACTTGATTCACTCAGTTTCCTAACCCTTATCACTAAACTTCAAACTCATTCGGCGTTCGGTGTGCGGTTTCCTTTTTCTAGAAATACGTCGCTCGCAAACCCTCGGAAACTGCGTGTGGCACTCACCTATGATAAACTTGAACCTGAAGATGAAAAGGTAGCCTGCGTCGGAGGAAAGGAAATAGAAAAAAATTGGAATCCTTTCCGAAAAGCCCGATTTTCAAATCCTACAGTAGCTGGTTGGCTCTTAATCCAACAGTTTTCCGAGTATGAAGATGATTCTTTGTTAACTTTTTTTATTAGAAAACAGCAACTCAGATGATTCTGAATCAAATGAACAACATGATAAAGGCGTAAAACGGGTTCAACGATCACCTCAAACTAAGCGAAAGCAGCGGGCTCCAGTGTCAAGGAAAGGACAAGCCAAAATNTGTAAAGTAGAATTTTTCTTTGTTGTTTTGTATTTACGCAGGGTAAATGAGATGTGCAAACAACACAACCCTTCTGCGAAGAAAGTAAAAAAATCTTTGAATTGCAACCCCAGTCGTATCTTTCATGAAAGCCTCCTTAGAAGTACTTTTCTAGGGTTTGCCTAAGACCCGAAATCTGGAAACCCCACGCTGAACGCCGAATGACTCTGAAGTTTTGTGATTAGCGTTAGGAAACTGAGTGAATCAGGTTCCATTTAGATTATTATACCGGACAAACCGACCTGAAACTTGATTCACTCAGTTTCCTAACCCTTATCACTAAACTTCAAACTCATTCGGCGTTCGGTGTGCGGTTTCCTTTTTCTAGAAATACGTCGCTCGCAAACCCTCGGAAACTGCGTGTGGCACTCACCTATGATAAACTTGAACCTGAAGATGAAAAGGTAGCCTGCGTCGGAGGAAAGGAAATAGAAAAAAATTGGAATCCTTTCCGAAAAGCCCGATTTTCAAATCCTACAGTAGCTGGTTGGCTCTTAATCCAACAGTTTTCCGAGTATGAAGATGATTCTTTGTTAACTTTTTTTATTAGAAAACAGCAACTCAGATGATTCTGAATCAAATGAACAACATGATAAAGGCGTAAAACGGGTTCAACGATCACCTCAAACTAAGCGAAAGCAGCGGGCTCCAGTGTCAAGGAAAGGACAAGCCAAAATTCGCAGCAAGCCATCAGTCGCTTTTGAATCAACAAGCTCTACATCACCGACAGATGAACAAACCCGGAAACTTGCAGTCAAAGGAAAATCTGTGAGAGTCAGAGACCCTAAAGATGATGAGACATTTCTGGTCAGTGTTTCGGGGGGGAGGGTACTCCCATAAATTTTGGATAGGTGTGTGCCGCCCATAGCCCTCAACGAACCCAGTCCCTATAGGTAGGAGAAGTCGTCACGTCACGTTGTGTTAGCCATATTTCTCGATCTCAACAAACCGTGGACTCATACTTTTCTTCCGTCGTTCGACAATGCAAATGACCGTCACTATCAAGAAAGATTGTTGAGGTCCAGAAATATTGCTACCATGGTAACGTAACGTTACACTCCTATTTAAGGATGAGACAAACGAAAATTTATACCCTATAAACCCGAAACTGGCACCCTAGGGAAAAACAAAAACTAATTTAAACCTTCATTAAATCACTTTCCTAATACTCTAAGTTAAAGTTCAGTTTTAACAGATGATTTGTTTCTCGTGTAGCTGGACACTTACGCACTTGAATTTAAGCTTACACCGTGAATTTAGGTACTCTATCTAAGGATCATAAGGAGAACACAATGCCATGATACCCTAATTTAGGATCGAGACCCTCATACTTATCTAGTCCAAATTTTACTGATCTCCGTGCACAAATTGAGAAACTGATTCATAAGTTGATGTGCTTTTGGAATATTTGTGTGCTTACAGTTTCTTCGTTTTCTTTCGAACGTCTTTCAGTCTCCTTTGTGACACAACCTATTCTTTCTCTTCAGAGTACTGTTCAGTCTCCAATCTCGTTAATATGCCGACACTTAATCAAACCAGTCTTGCAACAAATCAGGCTGTTGCAAGTTGGGTGAATAACGACTTCTGATAGGCTAAAATTACGCGGGAGTCATAAATATACTCAAGAGTGACTCACTTCTAACAGGTTTGCCTTGGGCTGGTAAATCGTGCAACTTGTACTGATTTCCTGCGAGATGGAGAACCGCTCTCTACTTTCTGCAACAAGTTTTCGCAACCTCAATGATTTTATGAATACATTATAAATTTTCTTCCCTGTCTTCTTTATTTTTAGTCGCTGATCCAAGAATTAGATTCCGAGCGTGAAAGGCGGTGGAAAGCTGAGCAAGCTGCAAGGAAAATGGTAGATGCAGTGAAAGAGTTACAGTTAAGAGGTTCGTTTGTGGAACAAGGGTGGCGCAGTGGTGAATGAGAGCACTCGCCTCCCACCAGTATGGCCTGGGTTGAGTTTATTATTTATTCTCTTCCTTGCTCCGAGAGGTTTTTCTGCGGGTACTCCGGTTTTCCCCTCTCCTTAAAAACCAACACTTCCAAATTCCAATAGGCCATTTTACAGTTATGGATGGAAGCGAGGTTGAGGGTGACCTTGTTTTGATACAAACCTTCTTCGCTTTGTTATGGAAATTGTTCTTGAAAAATACAAGTAAGCATAAGAATAACTTGATTTACATAATAAAGCAAGAAGGTTAGTATCAAAACAAGGTCACCCTCAGCCTCGGTTCCATCCATAACTGTAAAATGGCCTATTCGATCTAGAACGCACGGACACGTTTCAACGAGTTCTTATGAATTCCTAAGTGCAATTTCAATTGACCACTCCAGAAAATACCATAACATACCATAATACTCTTCGTTGGTCACTCCAAAATTTTGCATAAGCATTGTTTTCAGTTTCTCTTGGGGCCATTTTAACTTCCAAGAGAAACTGAAGACAATGCTTATGCAAAATTTTGGAGTGACCAACAAAGAGTACTGTGGTATGTTATGGTATTTTCTGGAGTGGTTAATTATGTTCTCGTACCCCTTTGTAAAATTGGTAGTGAAAATGTTACAGAATTCTCTGCACGTGATCTCCATGCTGTGTGATTAGCTATGAAATCTGGCGCCACTGCTTTTAACCACTCAGAAATAAAACTGAACCCAGTCCTGACTTGCTTGAACGGATTTTCCCGCCCTTTAGGTCGTTGTGATGTATTTGCTTCAAAATTGTGATCGGTTCCTTAAATTATCTGCACCTCTTTTGATTGGCCAAATGAATTCATTGTACACTGTCTTTTCATTGACATTCTTTCGTTGTTTTCATACTTTGTAGCGGGTCGTTCTTCCTCCACGCCCAATTTTTTATGTTTTTACAGTGGAACCTCGATATTTGCTTGAAGACATGTTGCTTCAGCAGCCATATTGCTTGCTAAAGCAAGTGGGGTCATACGGTAAAATATGTGAAAAAGAACCTAGATATATCGAAACCTCGCTATAGCGAACATATTTTGCCAGTCCCTTAGCCCTTCGTTATATCGAGGTTCCACAGTATTCAGATTTTTACCCGGGTGGTTTGTGTAAATGGCAAGTACTCCTGATAACTCACGCGTTTTTGGATTTTGCAAACAGAGGCCGAGGAAAAGAAACTGCGAGAAGCTTCACTGGCGGCCAGCAGTCGGTTAAAACGTGCTCTGCTTAAAGAAAAGGAAGCCAAAGATTCTCTACAGAAAGCTCTAAATGAAATACAGGCAAGAGGAATATGTTTGGTTCATGTATCACTGAAAATTAAAACGATCTGTTTCAGCCCTAAAGTGCCAGTTCAGCCCTGCCGGCCAAAGTCTGATTCGGGCCCTCCTGGAGCCATTTGAGCACAATTTAGGCCAAAACAGCTCAATCAAAAGGCTATTCCAGCCCACGCCGGTGCCCATTTCAGCCTTTGGCTCCAAATCAGCCCTAGTTTATTGACCATGATCAAGGGAGCCAAATTAGACTCAAAAATAGGACTGTGTTTTAGTCACCGAAACGGCCTCATTGCAGCTCTCCTAACGCTAAAAGCCAATTGGTTTGATAGCCTAACCGTGAAACAATGGGAAATAACGATAAACAGTGATGTGTTACTGTTTTCTGCGACCAATGAGGAAACGCCTTTCGAGCAGCTCCTACATTACTGCATTTTTAATGCTAAAACAGATCTTTCTGCTTTACAGTGTATTTTTAATGCGGTTATCTGTTACATGCATTTACTTCTTGAAAGCCTTCTCTGTTTCTATTTTTTAAATAAGGGAGGGTAGGCGTCTTAAATTTACCAGAAACATTTTCCATGTGCTGAAGAGAATCCCGTCAAAGGAAGTTGAAAACCACTAGAGATAGCTTAGAAAACAGCATTTCATTCCTTTGTAGGGACAAAATATTGAGCTTAATGAAGAGGTAAAACGACTCAAAGATAGTGAAGAAGATCAACAGAGAGCTTTGCGAGCATTAGAGCAGGCTACAACGAAGATGGAGACCGAAAAGATTAAACAACACGCCGAGGCGGTTAGTATTTATCCAATCCTTTTTTGGTAAGATATAGTGGACAATTTTTAGCAACAGTTATAGAAATTCAGGGTGCGCCAAGGAAAACATGTTTAAGAATGCGCGGACATTTCATGCCCCCTTCTTTTACAGATTTAAGGTGATGTTACGCTAGACGATTCGCAAGGACAATTTTTAGCGCAACACAGCGTTGCAACATTGTTGCGACATTGTATCGAATGTTTACAACACTGTTCCAACATTACAGCTCTGTGTTGTGCTAAAATCGTCGTTGCGAATGGTCCCGTGTAACATCACCTTAAAGATCTTGCTCGTTGGTTAACACAAGGGCCTTGAGATTTTTCAGCCAATCGCCAAGCGGTGAAATAAAACCAACCATGAACCAATCACGTGAGTCAAATCACGTGTTTTTCGTCGAGTGCAAGCAAGTCACGACTCACTATTGATTTTAGTTTGATTATGATTGGTTTAACTCAGCCAATCGCGAAGCGTAGTATTCCAAAGCCATACTTATCCACGTGATTGATTTCCACGACTGTGTTGTTGCAGGTTTCCCAGTTACAACGTGAACAGATGAAAGTTGGAGCCTTAACAAAAGAGACAGAGTTGTTAAAACACTCAGTTAAGCAGCTGAAGGGCCAAGTTCATCAGCTACAAGAGCTGCTTGCAAACAGAGAACAGGAACACAGGTAAATGTACTTTGAACAATCTCATCATTCTAAAGATCTACAAAAATCGGCCGAAAGTTAGCGCTCTTAAACATTAGCTTTTGAGTCGTCCTAACTTTCAGTGACCGACTGTCTTCAACAACGCCATCATCCGTTATAGCGTAGTCCACAAGGACCCTGAGTGCTCAGGTGTCTCCTGAAAGGAGGTTAAACCTTGGTGTCGGGAATCAGTAAACTGTTCCTCGGCCCTGAACAGAGGTCTCCCTTCAATAGAGGTAAGATTATGGGTGCTTTCCATTATGCCAAAATTTTCGGAAATTTCGGTCGAGAAACAAATGGAACGTGGAAATTTTCCGTTCAAAGTGGTCCACCTTCAGAGGTGGTCCTCTTTGACCGGTCGGTTCGCTTTGTCCGAAACTTGCCGTTCCATTTCCAAAAATTCTCGTTCCCAGCCCTACTTTGCTAGGCAGTAGTCAAAATTTCGGTCGAAATGTAAATGGATCGCTTGATTCGATTGGAAACTTTCTTTCAACTGAAAAATGTCGTTCCATTTTCTCTAGATAATTCCTCTGGTTTCTAACTGGTTTGTTTGGCAAATGGAAAGCACCCTATATGAACATTTTTCCTGATCCAATTTGGTGTCCCTTGAATGGACTTGTCCCTTGACTAGAGGTCCACTCTCTCTCCCTCCCCTCCCCTTCCTGTTTATTCATATCAGAACCTGTTGTTTGACCCAAAACCAAAACAGTTACTTTGGTAGCCTCCCACACAGACGTTCTTAGGCGTTCGTCATCATTCCCCCCCGAACGCCTAAAAACGGCTGCGTGGGAGCTATTACTTTGGTCAGTTGTAATAGAATCAGTCCATTAAATAAAGCAATGAGATTTTGAGTCATAAAATGAAATCGGCCTCGAGTGTTGGTACCCAACAGTATGAAATACCGTACAGTACAGTCTGCCCCAAATAACCATACGGGCTAAAGAGAAAGGGCAGCCATACTTAGGCGATTCCCATACTTAAGGATATAGGTTTACTTCTGATTGGTTTAGAAGTGTTGCAAGTGATTTTTCAGCCAATCACGGAGAACAGAACATGCACAAATTATTCTTAACACATGACTGAAAGCGTCTCTAATTGCGCAATGCGAAATATTCTGAATAATGCGTATAGACTACCTTTTCTTTCTCACTTGCTTCGTCCCTTTCAGAAAAGCTGTAGAAGGACTGGTACGAGTTGACAGTCAGGAGGTACAAGTCATTGTGGATCGGGAGGTCGCTAAGAAAGAGACTCTCCATCAGCAATTCATTAAAGAATATCAAGACAAGTAAGAAACCAGTTAAACCGGTTTTGATGTTGCAAAGTAAATTATGATGGTAACGTGGTGCGATCATGTCTTTGTGAAGTGCTTGTGCTGTTTCTGAAAAGACAAAATATTTGTAATCTATTAAGGTCAGACTGAATGCTCTAGCATTTCAACTACATGACGTTGGTGCCCAGTTTAACAGTGCTTCTGAATGGCTGGCCTCGAGAGATTTTTCCCACTTGTTTGTTCTTCGTGTAGCTTCCCACGCAGGGCTCTGTCACGCGTTCCTTCCCAACGAAAGTTTGTGTAATAGGGAAGGAATACAAGTCCAGCGCCCTAACTGCTCGGCCACGCTGCTTCCGCGTGCGGCTGGCAATTCACATGTCTGTTATATACTAAAAAAAGCAATCACCTTATTTACGTCGGTGTCAATTAAAGTACAAGAAGTTTAAACTTTTAAATGATCTACATTTTCGTAGGTTAAATAAGCGTGACCTGGAATATGCTGCACTCGAAGATGAGTTTAGGATGGGTCTTCAGATCGAAGCCAATCGCTTTAGAGAGGTGGGTCACGACTTTGAAAAGCATTTTTATCAGTTCATGAAAAATCTGAAGTATTGTTTTTTCCGTCAATTCATAATCTTAAAGCCAATGAATGGGCCAATCAAAATTTAGCTAGCACAAACGAAATCAAATCAGTGTGTTTTTCGTTTGTGGCAACGTAATTCATATGTTGCTCCAAGATCTTAAATAGCTGCAGTGTAGTTTTAGGCTATGATAAGAAAGTGCCATCTGATCGTCAATCAACTTTCTAAGTGCGTTTTTTAATACTTCATTTCAGTTCTATTCCTACCTTGCAAAATATGAATACTTTACTTACAGATCACCCATGATGCACCTTGTTTACCCCCCGAAATTTTGCATAAGCATTGTTTACAATTTTTCTTGGAACGGCTGTAATACCCAGGGGAAATGAAAACAAAGGTTATGCAAAATTTGGGGGGAAGGGGGCAAATAAGGTGCATTATAGGAGATGTGCAAGTGACGTATAGGCCAGTTCCGCATTCCAAAAATTCTCACTTTCAAAACGAGGCTAAGTGCAAAAACTTTCTTGTGAAGACGAGTTTTATTTGCATGAGAATAAAAAATCATTTTCTCATAATTGGCTGCGCACTTAGGTTATGTTCACACGGTACCGGATGGCTTTTCATGCCGACATAGATGCTATCTGTTATAGTGTGAACGCTTATCCAATATGTGACTCTCCACTTCTGAGATCGGCGCGGCTCAGCTTCGCACCAAAATCACCGTTCTTACGTGTGAACAGAAGCCCTATCCTGTATGATTTTCGTGCCGGCGCAAGAGCTATCCAGCGTAGTGTGAATGACTTAACCTCGCTTTAAAAAGAGGCTTGGCGCAACTCGGATATGGCCTATGGTTTAAAGCCTACACGTTTCTTTTTTCTTACTAAACAGTTACAAGACGCTTTTCAGCGAGTAAGTGATGAAAGCGCTCAACAAAAAGAAGCTCTACATGTTCTTAAACAAAAGGAAAGCAAAGCCACAAACATGGTCACTGAGCTGACGGCGGTAAGGTTTCTTGAATACTAGTTAAGTCTTGGGGAGCCAGAGATCACTTTTCCAGGCCGACAGAGGCTCTTATTCGTGAACCAAAGCTTAAGAGATGATGAAAACTGACAAATAAACAATAACCCTCATGCATGTTTACGTCATACGAGCAAGTTTCATCCCCAAGCCTCGTTTTCAAATTGTAAAGCTGCGGAGTTTTGCATAAATGAATTCCTAAGGCAATACTTTAGAGCTGAATAGAGTACCAACGCAAAGAGAGCGCAAGTGCGAAGAATTTTGCTTACAAACGAGGCCTGGCTGGGATGTTACTAAAACGAGGAACGGGGAGCGGGGAACCGGAAAATGAAAAATGGGAACAAAGCCTAACTTGAACCCTAGCCCTATCAGTAAATTCTCTCCAATTCTTTGTTTTGTTCCCATTCTCCCGTTCCCCGTTTTAGTAACATCCGGCCTGGTGGTGAAATTTGCTCATATGACGTAATCATGCATAAGGGCCATTCAAAAGAAGAACGCACGTGGAACAATAGTAAATCCGCCCTGAGTAAAAGGTTAAAAGCCGAGCGCGTTCCGTTTCTCCCCTTGCCGGCCATTCCACCCGCCACCTCTAAAGGGGCCCCGGCGGGAGATAGGATGAAGTGAATAAATTTGTTCGTTTTTTCTCTTCCTCACTCCTTGCACGCTTCCTTCTCCCCTTTATGTCCCAGTCTTTGAGCGTTTTTTTAAATTTCTACGGTCTTAAAAATGGAATATAAGAGAGCTCCGATAAATGAAGAGAACAAGTAACAGGCATTCTAGGCAAGAGAAGGAAAGAACTCTTAAGATGTACGCCAACAAAAGTTAATAAATTTAAAGTTTTATCATGTGATGAGGGTTTGTCTTTTCGCTTTTAGCGGGCACTATATCTATAAAAAGTGAAGATAAGTTACTAAGTACTGCAGGATGTTCTTTGATGTCATGATAGCACATGGTCCTTGTGAACTCCCTCGAGATAGTATTTTGGTATAAAAAAGATCACTTATTTCAAGGTTTGCATACTGCTGCAAAAATTACGATTTTTCCTGTGTTTGACTCCCCTTACTTCTGTTTGTATGTTTTCTTGGATTTAGATGGTGAAGGAACAGCGCGGAAGACTTACAGAGCTTTCAAGAGGAAGACAGGAAATAGTCGGTGATTACAAAGTATGTTTAAATTGAAACAAGTTACTACATAAGTCAATATTACTTCAGGATATCGTTTTTAAAACGATCGTAGCCTGCAGTGATATGGACCAACCCGAGAAGCAATCCTCAAGTACATGGGCAATCCAACCCTGGCACTTGAGTTGCCTATCTAGCTGCATAGCTGAGCATCATCGTCTCATAGTAGTCTTAATTTTTTGAGGAATTGCCACGCCATTAACATAATGGAAGTGAGGAATGAGTCACTTCTGCTCAGGGGTAATCTAATTCCCAGGGGCAATCACAATATCTGCGGGATTAGTCTATCTTCAGGTA
This sequence comes from Porites evermanni, assembly GCA_942486025.1. Taxonomy (NCBI): domain Eukaryota; kingdom Metazoa; phylum Cnidaria; class Anthozoa; order Scleractinia; family Poritidae; genus Porites; species Porites evermanni. The sequence goes on from CALNXI010000975.1 coordinate 101,846, forward strand.
CCGTATTTCCTCGAATAATCCCACCCCCCACCCCTCTCGCCATCTTCTCTTTCGTTTATCCCCTCCATGTCAAGTTGAAATAGAATCTGATCTACACGGCCGGCTATTATTCGAGGAAACACGGTACTATCGAGAGATAATTTCATGCATCTCGGGGGTATTATAACATTCGAGGGTTGATTATTTCATCCCAGGCGTAATGTTATGATCGAAAGAGTAATCACTACTGCCCAGAAGTAGTCCTATTCGTCCAGCAGTGGCGCACGCTTTATCATCTCTTTTTTAATGCTTACCTTTCTTGCAGGAAAGAATTCAAAACTTAGAGAAGCAGTTGAGCGAAGCTAACAAACATCTATCAAGACTGGAAGTACTAGAACAGGTTAGCGTAATCTTAAATGCAAACTCAGAATTCTACACTGTAGTTCGATTGCAACAAAACGCTTTAAGATATAAAAATAGAAGGAAAAAAAATGTGGAATTATACTTGATAAGGGAGAGATGAGTAGTGGTCAAAGGAGCAAATGTTGTCGATGTGGCCACTCCTCAAAGTTTGTTGTTGTTGTTGTTGTTTAACTGCTGAAGTGCTGTTCCATATAAATTGTAGGATAAATCTAAGTTGTCAGCCCAGATACGTGCTCAAGGATCAGTGATTGAAGGTTTGAGATCGGAGAGAAAGCTATGGAGCGAAGAGCTTGCACAACAAGGTATAAAAATATCAACTTAGAAAAGAAGAAGAATTGCAATAAGTGGTTTCCTTTGTGTGGGCTTTTGAATTATTTCGGAAAGCAGAACTTTCGTACAGGGTTCGCACGCCCCTCGAAAGTCCTTGAATTTCGGTGCTAACTTTATCCAACCCAGCAAACACAGAAAGACCTTTTAATAATAATATTGCTCCTGTTGTGGAAGAAGAAAAAAAGACGTAGACTCAAGACTCGTTTTTGCACTGAATGGCATCCTTGAAAAATGGGAAATGTGTCCTTGAAAAGTCCTTGAATTTGTTGTTCAAAAAAGGGTAGGAACCCTGTCTTTAAGAATTGTTAAAGAGTACGTAGTTTGTTCCTGTGGAGTTGTTTATAAAGGCTTACATAAGCAATTTTCGTCCAATGTTAACAGGGGCCTCACTTGCTCAGGATCGCGGAAGAATGGAGGCGCGCATTGAAGCACTTACTGCTGAGGTCAGCGGACTCAAAAAAGAGTGCCAGGTGAATTCTTTAACGGCGTACGTAATTGGCCATTTCGGAGTTCGTAAATCTCTCGCTTTTAGAACGAGGCTAAGTTCAAAACCTTTCTTGAGACAATGAGTTTATTTGCATGCGAATAAAAATTTCATCTACATCTTAATGACTTCGCACCGAGCCTCGCTTGGAAACTGAGGGTTTGGGCAAATCGGAAATGGCCTATTACGTTGGGGCACGCTTTTATCTTTTTTTCGTTCCTATACGAGCACTGAAACTCAAGCTAGGTTTATAAAGGTGCCCCAGAGACGTAATTTGTTACTACTCCCCCTGGACCGGTAGTCCATCGCACAGTTATTCCAGCACTACTAAACTGCTCGGATAACTTTGCGATTACAGCTGGGCAGGTGGGGGAGGGGGTCTGCTTAGGGGGTTACTTGTACTCCCAGGTGCTTCCTGCTACTGAAACTGGAATAATCTCCGGGTTTGCATGCCTCATGTCTTGCCTTGCATGAGCTAATAAGTAGAAGATTGGATTACAGACGAAACAGATACGCAGACTGCTTCTGAACAAATCGAATCATTTCTTATTTTCTAGGTACATTGAGCAATCCAAATATAGTTCCTCGTTCCTCATGTTTTTCAGTCTCAGAATAAAGGAAAAATTCTACCTCTGAGTAAGCATTCATAATTTACCTAGAGGGTGGGCTATGATGATTTTGAGAGGGGGTCACTCTTTTTCCCTACTATGATTTAGGGGGGGGGGCTATGATATTTTCCTTTGATAAATCAACATCTCTTGAGGGGGGCAGAAAAAAAACCCTTAGATGATCAGGGGGGGGCTTCAAAAAAATGAAAGGAAAAAATAAGGAAATCATCATAGCCCACCCTCTAGATAAATGAATGCTCCCTAAAAGCCGTCACTTTTAAAAAGGAAATATGACAAGGTCTCCAAAATTCTTATCTATGCAATCGCCGGCTTGGAGACGGCTTAGAAGTGACGTTTCCAATTCAGCTTATAGCTTTAAAGTGAAGATAACACCTTTCTGTAAAAGGTCTCTTTTACATTGAACCTTAGCGGCAATGACTGATCACAACAGAACTAAACTGCTTTTGCTGTTAAAAGTTAAGTTTTGTAAAATTGTAATATGGTTTTGATCATTATTTATTTCAGAGTGCTAATGAAACGGTAGCCATCAAGACCAAAGTAATAGAGGACCAAACAGACTCCATTAAAAAACTCAAACAGGTTAGACTATGAGCATAATATCCCCGACGGTATTCCAAGGCTAACTGAATTTAGTGAAATCCAACTAGTGGTCTAGTGGGCCGGCTTTGAAAACCGATACAATGGCGGCTAAATCGTGTTTTGATAGCTACGTTGTTTTCTTTCGATATTTTTGACCAACCAGTTGGATTTCACTAAAACAATTATTCCTCTCGCCCTTATGGCTTCTTAGTCAATAGCCCATTCTGGCTCGAAGAATAATTGTTAAATATTGGGCGTGGTATGTTAACTATGCTGTATTCGGAAATTCGGTTCATTGCACTGTACTCTTTCGCATCGTTGTCCGTAGCAGAAGTTGAAAAGTGGGAGGACAAAAAACTCGGTTGGTTGTGGTTCGTGTTTATGCGCAACCGTGAATGGAGTCAGTAGGGGACTTTTCCTGCTCCGCGCTAGACTGTTCACAGTCCCTTGATTTTCCGTAAGATCACCCGACGTCCCCGGTCCCTGACGCCCGTCCCCTTGGTACATATGAAACCAAGATGGCCGCCCGTACCCGAGAGCGCTCGATCCTAACGATCTTACGACAAAATAGGGGACGGTGAACAGTCCCGCTCCGCGCTCTTTCCGCACGCCTCGCTGCGTTCAATGACTACTGCCCTTCTACTGTTACTTCATATAAGTCTAATAGAATTTCTTTTACAATGGAAATACGGATGGGATGAGATTGGGGAAACTAAGCCAACCCGACTGACCGGGCGTGTCTTTTTCTTGGCTTTTTAGTTCTTATTTTTTTCACGCAAATGAAAAGTACTATATCGAGAGAGTTGACCAATCTGATAATAAAAGAGTATACTATATTAATAGTCCAGTTTCGAATTAAAAGTTACCGCTGAATATAAACATTAACGAGACATTCATACAGGGTTAGCCTCGACGTAAAGTAAAATATTCAGAAATTCTGGCAAGTAAGTGTTTGAAATTTGAATATACACAATAGACAGAGTAATAAACAGGTCTTTTTCTAGTTAGAATTTGTGAATATATTACTTCAGATTGAGGCTAAGGCTGTAAAAAATGCGTCTTCACTTCTTTAATTCAGGGGTCATAGCGAACTCGAAAATGGACTATTGAACGAAAGAAACAGGCTAACATTAATTAGAATAATAAATCATGTTGATCTTATTCAGAAACTCGCTGATCAAGACTCAGATTTGCGCCAGAAAGCAGAAGATAGCAAAGAGCGGGAACGAAACCTCGAACAGCAGTTATCTGCCGAGTCTGCTGCTAATCAGGAACTGCAGGTCAGGTCCCTAATACTTCTTAAACTGTTGTAATACTCTTTAAGTAGAGATCGGGGGTACGGTTGGGGGTACTTAACCGTGTTAAACGCTCAGGCAACGCCCCATAGTTGAAACCATTTACGCTTTTATGCACCACTTCGGGAGAAGTAGTCCATTTCACTTGCCGAGTAATACCTTAAGGTACTTAGCCGAATTAGCCTCTGTCAGGCCATTGAGACACTGAGTTTCCGTCGCTTTATTTTAGGAACAAGTGGACGCGCTTATCGATCGTAAAGAATCGCTCAAACAGGAACTAAACAAAACACAGGAAGAACTACAAACAAGCAAAGAGAATCACAGGTGTGTAAAGTGAATCTTATTCGATGGCCATGACTGGTTTGACAGGTCTCGTTTTTACTCGCTTGCCAAGAAGTGTAAATGACTTTGAAGCTAATCATGTAGGCTTGCTGTCATCAGTTTGAGGAGCAGGTTACCGCATAGAGAAAATAGAGGTCTTTAAGAGTTGCCAGTGGTCAGTCGTATCTTTTCGTTGGTCGTAGTTTGCGCGTGTTTTTTAAGGAAAGGTGGGTGAAAACAGAGAGAAAGATAGGGAGAGACACCACCTTTGCGCTCTTCGCGCGAGAATCCACGACTGCGGTGCTGAGTACCTTCGGATCAGCGATTTAAGGTGTATAAGATACAAACTCACAGCCTTTTGAAGGTCATACAATTACGTATAGACTGAACAAAGTAGTGTTAATTATCCCTCGTTGGCTAGGGATCAACAATTCTGATTGTAGAGAACTAGAGGAACTAGAATTAAAACCGTCCCTTATTTTTCTTTCTCTGAGTTGATAGGGCCCTAAAGCTTAAATGGCAGGAAAAGAGTGAACTCATCGGAAGGATGGAAAAGGAAGTTGTTGAAATGCGAAACAGCTTTAAAGAAAAAGAGAAAACACTAACTGAAGAGAGAGACAAAGCTATTAAAGCAGCTGAGTACGTTTAGCATTTTTTTGTTCGATCATAGTTAGTAGAGGAGACTGGTTACTGGTTCAAAGTTGAAAACAACTGTTGAGTAGTTTATGTTGGAAGCTCCCTGAACGTGCACAATCCTTTGTGTATTTTTGTTGGCGAATTGTTACTGAATAAATTAATGCAATGTTTCTATTGGTTAGTAAGTTCAAAATGATAGGAATGCTATTTAGCGTTATGCACGGTCAGTTCCAAAAAAGCTAACAAAAACATATAACAAAGGAGTCTAACGAGTTTCACAACCATTCCACTTTAATAACTATGGTTAGATTAAGCCATGGAATATCAGGAAAATGATTGAAAATATAAATACAGTATACAAACCAAGAAAGTTCGGCTACCTCTAACCCTGGGATGTGCCGCAATCTCCACATACAGATTCTCCAGACTGATATCAAACATTTCGCTAAAGAGTTACTTGAGAGAATTTGCTAAAGGATCTAATCATTCACTTTGTTGATCATTCTATTAATTCTCAAAACCTTTTCTCTTGATGATGTATTGTTGTTGTTGGGAGAAAATTTATGTTGATTGCTCTTTGGACGTAAACGGAGCATATGATTTGTCGTGGTTACTAATTAACTGAGTAACTGTGTGCGTATTAGACTTTCGAAAATAAATGCCACAAATTTGACGGCAGAGCCGGCCTCTCTGTTCGTTGCGCCGTACTTACGAGCCTCAAAAAGGGCGAAACAGCTGTCTACGGCTACGACCCCGCGCTGTTTTTGGTTCTTTCGGTGTTGTGTTGATGTCTTGGAAAGTTAATTTTCACCTAGTACGATCAGCTTTGCAGAATTCAGTGTCTACTCAATATATTTTTGCTGGTCAGGTCTTTTATAGGTGCTACGTTTTGCGGCATATTCGTTTGCTGTCCTTTTCAGTTTAAATGTCAATTACAATCAAGAAGCCTGAAAAAAAGGGCTTCAACAGGGTTATAAGGTAAAGGGTCCAAATTTCATCTCGATTACGATAGCTCTAAATAGTCATCATCTGACTAACTGACCTGTGGTGCTCCCTTTTTCTCCCTCTCTCCATCAGTGCTGCGTTTCATGGGTGCTTGAAGCTTCTTTTGTAGCTTTAAAAAGCTACACGGAAAGGAAAGAAGTCGAAACAAAGATTTGAGGTCACAACTGGGAATCGAACCGCGCATTAAGGCCGCCCACAAACCAACTGTTGCCGGGCTACCAGCATGGTGCTTTAAAGTCTCCTTTTTCTCATCCCCTTTGTCGTCTCTCCCCAGTCTCTCACGTTCTGGATGGGAGGAGAAGAGTTGGGAGAACAGAGACCCTGGGAATCAACCTCGTCCCCAGGGCTTTTCCCTTAGAAAATGGGAGGGACCGTGGAAAAGCCCTGGGGACGAGGTTGCCCGGGAATTTGATGGTTTCTCATTGTTTCATAGAAATAATCTTCTGTTTTGCTTTTTTAGTTCCGCTGTAGAAAGATTGAAAGCGTGTGATGATGCCTTCCGCAAACAGCTTGAACAGGAAAGACAGGCTCACGAACAACAAATTCAAACACTAACCAGTGAAAAACAGCAGGAGATAGACCAGGCCAACGCAAGGGTAAGATAAAAAACTAAAACTGAACATTCATGAACCGGTCAAACTGAGGCAAGGGTGAAGTAAAACTGCGAAAAAAATGGCGATTAGTGAAGTGTAAATAATTTGGTGGAAGCGGCCGTGAGAAAAAAGCGAAGCGCTAATGTTGGTGACAGCAGCGCACGGTTTCTCCTCGTCTGTCTCTAGAGATCATCCTTGAGGATTTGTACCACTAAACCTAAGTCTGCTGCGAAGTTTTTCGTCAGTGGATTGTTTGAGATCAGTTTCTTGCCGTAGGAAGTTTCTTTGATGTATTTGTGGACCATTAAAGGGAACAGTAAGTTCGCCATTTTTTTCGTGAAATTCTCCGAGATTAGCATTAATCGTCCCTTAAGGAACAGAATCTAATAGTGGGATAAAATTTATTTCGCGATTAACGATGTTTAATTCTGGCCCCAGTTGTTCAAAAGGTGCTATCCACTGAATAAATCTCTATCCACTGGATAACGCAAATTGATTCCGTAATATTTATCCGCTGAATAGCGATTCATCCAGTGGAGAAGCTCTCCAACGTTTGAACAACCGGGGCCTTGATTAGGACTAATCGGTTTTCCAGGAACCGGTGCCAGGTCTGTAACAAAGTCATGAGTTGAAAGCCCCGTGTTATGGCCTTTTCACTCGGTTGATAAAAGAAATTTTCGTGCTCTCATTTTCCTAACAATTCCTTTCAGGTTCTAGAAGTTGAGGACGAGATGCGCATTCTTTTGCAAGAGAATGCGCTGACCAAGAAGACCTTAGAACAACGGCTCAAGAAACTTAATTCGGCATTTACAGAAATACAACACGATTTAGCTGGGAAATGAGTGTCGCCACAAACCGTGTACCCGATAAAAATTCAATTTCATTTTCCCTGTAGGAACGATAACTTATATAAAGATTTCAAAAAGTACAATTTAAGACGTTTATCTGTACAAAGATAGATATTAGTGACAAAACGATAGAATGTTAAAACAAATGACATCAAGACATCATAACAAAACAACAAAATAGAACACAACAGCACAGAACAGGAAAACTGAATTTTGACCCTGATAGCCCCCCATAACTATACGGAAGAGATGACGATTGGCAACATCAAAAGTGCTTGCCAGAGACATTTCACATTACCCTTGATCTCGCCTAACCAAATGTCATACCTTATAGGAAATTAACGCTCCATGAAATTAAGGTATTGGAAATTAACGCGAATTTAATGGAAAACGACTTTCGAATAAAGGAAATTAACGCGAAAGAGGAGGTGGAATTTCATAATAAAGGAAATTAACGCGATTAAGACACGGTGGTGACAACTGGAACAAATTTATTTCAACACTGTATGCAAAAAAATTCAAAACTGAGCTGACGTCACTTCTGAGAGCGACAACGATGAAGATGAACTCGAAATATTGTAAACCTTCTCCTTAGCTTTTGTGAAAGATGAAAAATAAAGGGTAAATGGAAAGAAAGAAGGCTTGTAGTTAACGTTTTTTAGATGCCAAGAATGTCTGAACAGGTTCCAAAATTGAGGTTAAAATACTGGAAATTAAGAGCGCGGAAATTAACGCTCAACAAAATTAACGCAACTTAAATTAACGCGAATTTTAACGATTCGCATTAATTTCATGGAGCGTTAATTTCCTATAATAAGGTATTTCTGTATGACTTTCTTGTGTATTGCTCTTTTACCCAGTAGTTTTCCCTGGGCCATCCAATTTCAGTCGAAACAGCCGTATTATCTTTGGTCTTCTTACAAACTCCGGAATGGCACAAACGTCTGTTGAGAGGTTGGATACTCCAGGCTTACTAAGGAAAGCTGTTCTCGCAAAAAATCGATTACCTTTTCGCGTTTAAGACCTTGTTTAACGTACATCTCATGATCTGCATCGCTCCTTTAAGAAGGCGATGTTCTTTCCACGGTGAAAACCTGTTATCCGCCATCTTTTAGCTGGTCGTAGACACAACACAAAACCTACGTGATGTACATAATGCATACGGGTTGTGGCAGGCTCGGCTAGGTCGAAAATTGTATTTTATTTTATTTTAATTTTGATTTGATTTGATTTACTTTGGTTTCATTTCGTTTTATTTTGATTTCACTTGATTTTACTTTCACTTTTTTTCAATTAGAATAAAAATTAAAAAGAAAGTGGAAAATAGTTACATTTAAAAATAAAAAAAATTGAGAAAATTCCTTCAAAATGCGGATTTTTCGTTTAGCAGTTCTCGGCCACCATACTCCTACCGATCGATAAAGATCATGACCAAAATCACCTTTAATGGCCTGTAACTCAGAAACTCCACAATACTGCGCTTGGAGTAATGCGATTAAATCGAGGATATCTTTTTTGGACTTGAGAGGTGCCAAGTCTACAAAATTGCCTATAAAGAAATAAGGTTACATCCGTACTAAAAGTAGACTGCTAGCAGTCTCTCCTTTTCTTCAGAGTGCACGCGCGCGCGAGCGTTGAGCGGCGAAGCCGCGAGACGCGAGAAACGAGGGCGGCAGCCCGAGACGAAAAACTCTCTCTTTTGTCGTGTCTCTCCTGTCTCGCGTCTTCATTCACGCGGGTGGTCATTTGCGTGTCTCGGGCGTTTTGCTCGACGGACTAAGACAAAAGAAAGACTGCTCGTACTCTGTACTAAAAACAGTTGGGCTGACGCAAGATTCTATAGGAGCCTTCCACTGAAAACAATACCTTCAAGAAAAAATCAGAATAAGAAAAATGGCTTTCAAAAATAAGAGCAAAATGTCTCAGAATTGGGAACGAATCGCTTCTCAATGAGGGGATAAATATTCTGTCTATGGTACAATTATACCGTTCAATCTTAGGAGTAAGGAGCCCTTTTAAATTGGCCAATAAACGCTCGAAAATTCTGGAGCATCTCTCTCCACGGGGGCCCGCATATTCCAACTATCAGGGCAGATGAGTGAAACATTTTTATTACCTATATACTACATGCTTCGATTACCGAAGCTATTCGGATTTAATTAAGTTTTTCGTTAGTAAAAAATAATTGCTCCGTTTGCTCCTCAGAGGTAAGTATAAGGAAACTTTATTTCCCAAGTCTGTTGTTATGTGGGCGTCTATCTACCTCACTTGAAATTATGCTTCTAGAGCTGATACCCAAGTAGCCCCGCAACAAAATACAAACAGGAGCCCATCAAAACAGCTCATTTATAACAAATTTTACTAACCAACCTCACTTCAACAAGATTGCAAAAATGTAACGGAGGAAATTGATTCGAATAAATGCACGGATCATTTTTGTGGTTCATTCCCTGACATTCATTATACGCTATATGGATTCTGTGAGATGTAAACTATTTTGGAGCAAAACAGAAAGCTACAAGTTTTCTCACGCTTTTTATCCCGAGAAAAACGAGTTTTTGTCGAGCGAATTGCGTAGCCTACGAGAGCATCCGGTTTTTTCGGTGAGCCGAAAAAACCGGATGCTCTCGTAGGCTAATTCATGCGGTCATCAAATTCGAAACAAGGTACATACATACATACATGCATTTCTATACATAGTAACTTTATTCAAGATGTAAACAAGCTTATTTACAGGAAAAACATAATATTAAAAGACATCTTGAAAAGGGAGTTGAGAGATTAGTCGAGGTTAGCCCTATGTTAGAAACCCTGGGTGCCAGAGGCTTTTCACGCGCGGTTTCCGGTTTCGGTCAAGTCTTAAAATTTATGGCCGTTTTATGGGTTTTTATGTAAACGGCTGAACCTTTATATAGAGAGAAAACCGTTTACATAAAAACCCATAAAACGGCCATAAATCGGCCCGTGGACCACACAGGAGAGACGTAACACACATTTTAAGAAAGGTAAGCTGTTTTTTATTGAAATCCTTTCATTTTAATCCTTTCATTTTCGTAGGTTGCAGAAACGATAGGTTTTTTTCCCATACAAATACTTGTATTTCGAATGTTACGCAACAGTGCCGATGTTCGCCGATGTCCTATTTCGAGCTTGAGCTACATGTGATTAGACCTATTTCGGTTACAATTTGACTTCACATTTCGACAGATTCGGTTCGTAATCTCGAAAACTAAGACGGGTATTAGGTGTTAGGTCTTAGTTTTCGAGGGTCTTAGTTATGGTAACACCCTTCAAAAATCAAGGCCTTAATTAATTAAAGCTCGGTTCTAGTTTAAAATTAGTAGAAGTTAGATGCAAATCAGATGCAGACGCTCCCGGGCAGACGCTACGCTTTGGTGGCTGTTGAACTTAACATATACCGCAAAAACTTATCTGAACCGTGTCGTAAAGACTAAACTGGAAAGCGAAACTACCTCAAAAACTAACACTTGAAAGGAAAGGACTTTCTGGTTTTCTGAGTGAATTCTTCGTTTTTCACTGTCACGCAATAAACACGGCACAAAAAATTAAATTAGAAGCCGTCCAGTGGAAGAAGCAAAGAAAATGAAATGTTATAAAAGACTAATATATAAACAATTTGCCCCAATCTTAGGTCTTTGTTAGGTCTCCGTTTGTGGCCCAATAAGGGAGGGTTTTTCGTCGTCGACACACATTTGCCTCGCTTTGAGGCGCTTGCTTACGTTTTGCCTCACTTTGAAGCGCTAACGCACGTGGTGATTCTTGCGTCCTCGGCGTTCATCTTCTGTCTTCGTAAAGCGTTCATCGTTTAAAAAGTTTGCTGAATCTTCGTAAGGCGTACATCGATCTGTGTTTGCTGAATCGTCCAAAGCGTTCATCTTTCAGAAGTTTGCTGTTAGATTTTACTTTGGATTATAAGCCTTCATATTTTTCAGCATGGTTCGTCTGACTATCTTTGGACTCTTTGGAAAAATGTCTGCTCCTGGTGCATGCATCAAACCGGGTTTAGTTCGGCGGCCGTTGTGTCACAAAGTAAATCTACAGAGTTGTGTAGCATGGCAGCCGTTGTGCCTCAAAGTAAATCTACCGAGATGTGAAGCTCGGCGGCGCCATTTGATCATCGCTGTGGCTATATGGCCGGTAACCGGTCAAGGTTTTCAAAATACTAAATCAGGGTCGTAACATGGTATATTCGGGACCCATTGATCCCTATTTTCTTGCCGTTATTTTGATCCCTGAGTCCCATTTCCCGCAAAATTTTGATCCCTGAGCCCTGATAAAAGAATTGATCCCATCCAAGTTTTTACACAAAATTTGAACTTAGGCAACTTTGTTTATCTCCAAATATAGAATATAGGACATGCTCAAATGGGCTGATGAGAAAAACATAAACTTTAATTTTTAGTGCAAGTTGTAGGTTCTATCAGAGCTTGCTATTCTGCTATCGCTGTTGATGTTGTCAGTAGTCTTATGTGAATTTCCTCTTTCACTCTGTGTATGTTACAGTGAGGATCACGATCAATTACCAATAGCAAAATATCTGCTTTACATGAAGTAAAAAAATTAAATGAAGCCAAAGGTTCTACAGTTTAACAGCTTTTTTGTGTCAAGCCCATTAATGGCTTTTCCTGGCTTAATAACCATTGTAGATTGTCGGAGGACATATCTGGTTGTAGGTCTTCCAGACCTACTCCTTCCAGCTTCAAATCTAATTGGCTCTGAAAAGTTGTCCGCCTGGGCTTGCTCCCCTTCCTCTTCGTCACCACCTGACGCACGTGAATCGTCTGATTCAACTGACCCCTGGAGCAATGCAACTAGGCGTTGCTCTTCATGGCAGCTCAAACAGAAGTTGTTTCCATCTTTTATTATTTAAACGTTCCCGATGATACACTTAGGTGAATTTCTATCGTCACGGTGCTCAGTCTGGTATACAAGGGGATCTTCTTCTGACTGTTCCAGCCATCTCAAACCCATGTGATCTTCCAGGAATGCGTCACCGTTATGGTGGAGATCCTTTAAAAGAACTGCAAGGAGGAAAGGAATGATACACCTCTTGTAATTGTGCTTAAGAGCAACTACGTCGCCTTTTGAATAGATAATCTCAATTCTTCGGCTGCGTCTTGAACTGCAGTTTGTTCTTCACTCCTTTGAACCTCTTTCTGCAGATCGACTTCTCCATATCCGGACGCATTCCTTCTGAACATACTCAGAGCAAGTGGAAGTGTACCAGCTCTTTCTTTGGTCTTCCCTCTCGTTCGTTGCTGTCGTACACCCCGTCCGAATTCTTTCGCAAAGCTCTACAATGCCTTTCTTTGTCGCTCCTTTCCCTCCACGCTCGTTTCCTCGTCAATGTCCCCATTAAGGTTTACTCTTGCCGTGCGACTTTCGAAGCCATTCCGGTGCCTTTAGACCCAACTTTCTCTTTGTGTAATGGCTTTGGGGACCGGTATAAAAGATAAACGAGGATTGGTAGAGCCTCTCTATTAATTCTAAAATTCAGCTGGGCCGCTGCGATGCATAGTCGTTCAGAGCGGGTGTTCTCACTCCACTAAAAAATTCAGGCTCCAAATCTAAGGTGGTGATACCTTTCGGGACCAACAATTACGTAAGCCGAGGCCAAATAGCCCAAAGGGTTGAAAAAATTCTTGTATATCAATATTGTCACTTAGGTCTGTAAATTTTGTGCAAAACAAAATAGCCACTGCACGAATGAGGTCTGAAAAACTCATGCATGAAAAAAATAACCCATCCCGGCTCAAAAATCAAATAGTGGGCCCCTTACTAGTGGCCCTTCATGCTGAGTGCTATAATGTATTAAATTCCTGCAGACTCTGCTACTTGTACCTAGTATGCAACATTCCTTTCACCAATTCAACTGTTTATTTTATATTAAAAAAACTAAAGAAAATAAATTATAAAGGTTTTGTTACTTTTATTTCACCGAGGTTGGTCTTTGGTGTTCCACTTATTTTCACTAATTCCACCCTGAAATTTCAGACTATTTATCCACAGGCAGCCCAAGCGCGCTATGTGTAGGTTCGCGCTTCAGAGGATATTTGGTCGGAATATACTAGAATCATTAGTGTATTATCTGATGCCAAATAAATGCAAAAATCTTAAAGATATGAAGTCTTCTTGTTTGTCTATCTGTACTAGTAGCCTTTAAGATAACGAAGGTCGATATTTCTTGCATTATTACATGTGATTCGGGCCCATTGTTCGAATTTTATCACATGTATTCGAATCTACGACGCTAAGAAAAAAAATCATGATCAGCGAAATATTGATTTAAAAAGCTCTTTTACCTTTAGTTTATAGCCACTCTGTGTCCTACAGCCGGTTTAAACGCCGTTTAGTCGACTTTCTTTCCATCGAGTACTGAACACAACCCACTTGTAATAATGCAGGAAATATCAACCTCCGTTATCTTAAAGGCTACTAGTACAGATAGACAAATAAGAAGACTTAATATCTTTAAGATTTTTGCATTTATTTGGCATCAGATAATACACTAATAATTCTGGTATATTCCGACCAAATGACCTCTGAAGCACGGACCCACACATAGTGCGCTTGGGCTGCCTGTGATTTATCATACAAGCGTTTATCAGTTATGCATTTATTTTGCAGCAAAGCGCGCGAATTCATTGTACTTCTGTATTCTACTTTTGATGTCCATTCTAATTATTTAAGTACTTTTAAGAGTTAAGTTATTGGTCAAAAAATACGAGCCTCGATTTACAGTTGCCTTGTGACTTGTTTGAGGCGATGAGGCAATCGGGACCTATACAGTAAATTCCGCTTTCAATGAATCGGTTTGTCTATTGTCCTGGCGGTATGTTGTTATGTTTGATCGGCCGAAAAAACCTATGCTTGGACCCTTGCCAGGAGTAAATCAGTCAAAGAAGTACTTACGTACCTTTCTCTGTCACAGGATTTCTTTTCGTCCTTTTTCTTCTTCCCCATTTCTCGCAAAAGAAGATATGTATAAATCGCTTTCTCTGCCTTCTGGCGTTGACAGCGCGTTGAGGAGTTGCGTTACAAAGCGAGAAAAGTGACTTGAGATTCATATTACGGTGCCCTCAACAATTAACAAATTAAGAATATGATACCATGTTTTCTGTTTTTTTGTTTGTTTTCGTCAAACAACCTGGACTTCGTATGACAGGAACTGCCGCCAGCCGGAAGCAAGAATAGGTAAATAAATGTACCACGGCCAGGAAATTCTATGGACACAAACCTTAATACGTAATAAATCTGATCCCTGATTCGGGCTCAAAAGCCTTGTGATCCCTGATCCCATTCTTCTGAGCCCTGAGCCCTTTCCTCTGAGCCCTGATCCCAGCCATATTTTGGGCTTTGAGCCCTGAGCCCATATACCATGTTACGACCCTGCTAAATGGTCGGCAGTTCTATATTCTCAGTAAATTTCACAAAATCGAAAGATTCCAGCTAATCTAAACTATCATATGTCGATTTAGAAAAGTCAAGCGATCCTGAAATGCTTTACAGATCTCAAGTCTAGTGTTTGGTTTGCGCTAGGCTCAGAGGAGGAAATCATGTTTTGTGACACTTAGAAATTTTTTCAGCTCGACTGCCGGTCAAGGTTTTCAAAACACTAAATGGCTGGCAGTTCTATATTCTCAGTAAATTTCACAAAATCGAAAGATTCCAGCTAATCTAAACTATCATTATATCGATTTAGAAAAGTCAAGCGATCCTGAAATGTATTTCGGCACCGGACAAACGAACACTTAAACTCTATGTTATTTATTAGGGCCCACAGTGCCACTCTCGAGTCACTGAAATCAACACGCTCGACCAAATTACTAGAAAAGTTATTGACGTGAGCCGCACACACATTCCATTGAAGGCTTTCACAGGGTTAGTGCGAAGTTTGAATTCAGATGTGAAAGCTTTTAAAACAGTAAATTCAATTTAATTCATTTTGTCAACAAGTTGATGATTGGATGCTCTTAAAAATAACAGAGAAAATTATCCGAAGAAATGTTTTTGAAGAAAGAAAAAGAATCCCGGGTTAAGCACTGATCGGCCTTTGAGCAACTGCGCCCTGTAATCGCGCCAGTAAATAACAATTATTCACCGAAGTGGAGGTGGCTAGTCCTGGATATTTACCGAACTGCGAAGCAGTGAGGTAAATATCCACGACTAGCCACCGACACTGAGGTGAATAATTGTTTTAGTATATACTAAAACATTGAGATAATTGAGCACAAAAATGATGATTTTTAACTCAAATGCTGTTGCCAACGATTACAATTTTGGCGCGTAATGACCGGGCGGCCGCGGCCGTCGCTTTTTCTTGCCGACAAACTAAAACTTTTGAAGGCATTTGTTTAGCTCTTGCGGGGAAATTTCTTCAAAAGGAGCTGTGAATTCTTTTTGTATTTAAAATCATTCTATAAAAAAAGATTATTAAATTTAGTTTTAAGCTTATTTATGAACAACTAAATAAAGTAAGCAAGACTTAAGCTTAATTTGCAGTTGAGTTTGACTAATGGTCGCGGGTCGCGGGTCGCGGGTCCTAAGTCGCGGTCGCGGGTCCAATGTCGCGGTCGCGGGTCCAAAGTCGCGGTCGCGGGTCCAAAGTCGCGGTCGCGGGTCCAATGTCGCGGCAGGGGAAAATAATTTGGGGGTCTAGGTAACTGAGTGAAAACGACTGATATGAAGACAATATAAAGGGAAAAAAATCTGTTTTATGCACGATACTCTACGGTAGCCAATTAACAGGTTACAGATTGTTAGAGTCAACAAAATAATGTCTCAAGAAAAGAGCTAAAAGAAAAAGCTGGCCGTTTTTTGTGTTCACTGCAAGTTTATTTTGTTTTCTTTCTATCCGACCCAGTTATGTGTAAATTCGGCTTTGAATATACTTATGCATAACAGTATCTGATAAAAAAGTTACCATGAGTTACCATTGTTTTCTTCTTGTCTATGAATTGCTCACAAATGCTTAGGGGTTCATTTACTGAAAAATATGCGATACACTTCATAGACTACAAATTATAAACGTTACAACAACTTAAAGCCTTTTAATTTTTTTAAAAAAAGCGAACTCGGGCTCGAGCTACGAGTCTGTCGGTAGAGGAAACGAGAAAAAACTGAAAAAGAATGTAAATAGGCGCATGAAACTTCATTCAAGCGGTATTCAAGGCAATATGGAAACAAGTAATAATCCACAGAAAGGAGTCTATTCCTCGAAACAAGATTTGCGCTTAATGCTTTTTTTTTTTACAACTGAGACGGCAACCCAGAGTGTTCAATATAACTTCTTGTTCTCTTCACCTAAATGGCAACCAGGACAACCTGACAATAGGAAGCCATTCAATGTACGTCTCAGTCAAATCTTGAAAACATGCATCATAACTAAGTGAGTAAGTAGGTAAGGAAATAATAACGCCCGACATCATGAAGCTGCAAAAAAAAAAGTAAACCAGACACTGAAAACAGTAAGTTAGCAACTCCACCAGAGCTAAGAAAAGACAGTTAATTAGGTAAGTAATTCCAGATTCCAGGTACTGGATTCAAGTCTTTGTCAGTAGAACCAAGAGACTATGATCTATTCTCTCTTGGTAGAACTTGGATTCCGGATTTCAATCGTTAGTGGGAACAAACGCCTTTCTTTGGACAAGAGAGGATAAAGCTCGAACTTTATCTCCTCTTGCTGTGGATTATTACTTGTTTCTATATTAAATTCATGCCTTGAATACCCGCTTGAATGTACTTTACTGGCACTTCAAGCCCAACGTCTCTCCTCCTCTTTCCAGTTACTTGTGCAAAGAGTTTATTTTGGGAGTTTGCGTTCAGGAAGTTTTTCAACAAGCGTTTTCTTTATTTTTGCCGAAAACATTTGTTAAATTTGAAAGAGTTCTCGTTTCTTCTGCCGACAGACTCGTAGCTTTTCGAGACCGAGTTAGCCTTTTTTAAAAAAGGTTTTAAGTAGTTATAACGTTTATAATTTGTAGTCTAGGAAGTGTATCGCACATTTTTCACTGAACGCACCCCTAAGCATTTGTGAGCAATCCATACACAAGAAGAAGACAATGGTAACTCATGGTAACTTTTTTTTATCACATACTGTTATGCATAAGTATATTTAAAGCTGAATTTACACATAACTGGGCCCGATAGAAAGACAAAAAAATGAACTTGCGGTGAACACAAAAGTCGGCCAGCTTTTTCTTTTACGTCTTTTCTTGAGACATTATTTTGTTGACTCTAACACCCGTAACCTGTAAATTGGCTGCCGTAGAGTATCATGCATAAAAACAATTTTTTCCCTTTATATTTTTTTCATATCACTCGTTTTCACTCGGTTACCTCGAACTCCGAATCATTTTCCCCTGCCGCTACATTGGACCCGCGACCGCGACTTTGGACCCGCGACCGCGACATTGGACCCGCGACCGCGACTTTGAACCCGCGACCCGCGACTATTAGTCAAACTCTTTGCATTTGTAAACAAAAAACTTTTTCACCGGTTTTATCGATAACTATTCAAGTCAAAAAGACAAAGCTTTACCTGTTAAAACTTCCAATCCGAACTTCGTCACCTTCGTCATGTATTTCGGAAATAGCTTGCTTGATTAGTTGTGAAATTTCTTTGTTTGTTACGGCAGCAAACCGAGAAAGCATTTTGCTCGCAACCTACGCGAGTTTGGCGTCGCTCGCTCGGAGGAACTGGAGGTGAATCAGTGAATAGTGCAGGATATTCACTGATTGAGTAGCCAATCAGAGCGCCCGAAAAACACTATCCACTGTTTTAGGACCTGTTTTAGTATATACTAAAACAAAATGTTCTTTTTACACGCCCGACGCACTCTGGCCAATATCTCCTCCGATTACAAACACTTGACACCGAACCATACGATGTCTTTTCAAAACCTTCTTATAATGATACACAGTTTAAATAGAGGATGGAACCCTCACGTTCAAAATATGCCATAATCATATTTAACTATATTGCAACCACCCTTTTCCCTCAACTGCTACCCGTGCGCCTAACAAACATGTCGAACAAGCTCCGATTACTCCTAATCTATATCTTCAACCAAGCGTGCGCAGTAACAATAGTGGCCAAACGTTTTGATGCAATCGGTCATGCGTAGCAGGCGAAGAGAAAGCGTATATAAAGTAGCGTATTGCAACCACCCTTTTCCCTCAACTGCTACCCGTGCGCCTGACAAACATGTCGAACAAGCTCCGATTACTCCTAATCTATATCTTCAACCAAGCGTGCGCAGTAACAATAGTGGCTAAACGTTTTGATGCAATCGGTCATGCGTAGCAGGCGAAGAGAAAGCGTATATAAAGTAGCGTATTGCAACCACCCTTTTCCCTCAACTGCTACCCGTGCGCCTGACAAACATGTCGAACAAGCTCCGATTACTCCTAATCTATATCTTCAACCAAGCGTGCGCAGTAACAATAGTGGCTAAACGTTTTGATGCAATCGGTCATGCGTAGCAGGCGAAGAGAAAGCGTATATAAAGTAGCGTATTGCAACCACCCTTTTCCCTCAACTGCTACCCGTGCGCCTGACAAACTAGCCTGCGTAGCTGGCGGTATTGTGTAGTAGTCGAGTGAGATTTGGCGGCGGAGCCGTTGTAATATAGTCGAGTGAGATTTGACGGCGGAGCCGTCACGAGCGGCGAAGCCGCGAGAAATACCGCCTGCCAGAGAACCATGATTTTTCGAATGCCGCCCACTTTTGTCACGTTAGCTAATCGCCAATCAAAGAGAAACCTGCAATTTGAAACTTCCGATTATTTTCACGCGAGACAGTTTAGAAATAAGCGTTGACAGGCTAAACACGACTCCTAAGCTCGTGACAATGTGAAACGTGACCTTGTGAGTTTGCTTGAACAGAGGTTTTTTTTATTTTCTCGGCTCTCGCTCGAAGGTTACTAGCACTACACAGTGCATGTATCATTCTAAACTTTGACTGAGTAAATCTTTTTTGCAACACTAGGCTTAACATTAAAAGGTCATGAAGCTGGTTTGTTACATGCAAACTGAGTAACCATTTCCGGTGGTTTATTCTTCTGTAGGTGTTCCTGATAGGATTTGATCTCAGATGCAGTTGTAAAGTGTTTTAATTTTCTTTGACCTTTGTTTCTTACGGCTAAATTAAGACAATTCCAGCGCTGTGAAGTTTAAAGACGCCATTTCGGCAATTTGGTCATAAATTATGCTCTTTCTAAAGCGGAAATCACAATCACTTTACATTTACGTCTTCTCCAGTTTGCCATCTGCTCCCTAAATTGGGAAATATACGCGAAGGCTCATCTAACATGATTGACATATGTATGGCCCTCGACCAATCCGTTTCCCCGCACACTGGTGTGCGGACCATTCAAAATACCGGGGTTTTCTGGCAGGCGGTATTTCAACCGCCTCGTCCCTACTCCTTTTTTTTGGAACACGGCTCCGCCGCCAAAACTTTTTAAAATCTCCCACCCACACAATACCGCCAGCTACGCAGGCTACTGACAAACATGTCGAACAAGCTCCGATTACTCCTAATCTATATCTTCAACCAAGCGTGCGCAGTAACAATAGTGGCTAAACGTTTTGATGCAATCAGTCATGCGTAGCAGACGAAGAGAAGTAGCGTATTATAACGTAGCGTAAGTACAGAAGGATCCAGCGACGACGTCCATGAAAAGGTCGCTGAAAAACAGACTTCGCATCATTTAAAACTATTTCGCGATTTATCCCAATTCGTCCAGTTACTTAAAAGAAGGGGATTTTGGCTGGAGCTGAAGAGCGGGGAACGCGCTGAAGTTCGGACAGAGATGGTAGAATTTATCGCCTTGCCGTTCCCGTTCCCAAGCAAACTTAAAATTTGGTCATTTCACGTCGTAGTTGTGCAGTGAAGGCAAAGAAATGTACAAAAATGCGGGTTGCACGTGCAGAGTTGTTGTTTTGCTCATTAAACCTGTTGTTTTTTGACGTTCCCGTTGCCGTCGTGGTCGTGGTTTCGTAAGGTCCCTACAAATCAGATGTGGACCTTTCGGTATATTCCGCATAAACTTATGTGCTGAACCGTGCTTAAAGACTAAAGTGGAATGTGAAACTATCTCAAAAACTAACTTGAAAGGTAAGGACTTTCTGGTTTATCCTTTTATTGGTTGAACGTTTTCTACTCTTTTCGTAGATCTCTATGCTAGGGGAAGGAGACCATCAGGAAATGAGTAATTTCAATTTTCCATGGACAAAAACCTTGTACCAGAATAATTTACACAATATCGCATTCTTTCTTACATTTTTCAAGGGATATAGATATAACTAGTTATCTGTAATAACACCCAAAGACTATTTCACAAGGGAGTCCGAGAAAATAAATGTCAAATGTCACAAAAGTTGTTAATACACAGGAAAAATTTTGAAAATTTCATGTGTAAGACGTCATTTTGTGAAATTTGACATTTATTTTCTCGGGCTCTCATAAGAAATATTCTGTGGTGTTATTACAGACAACTAATTACATCTGTAGCCCTTGCAAAATGTTAAAAAAGAATGCAATACCATTTAAATTATTTTATACAAGAATCTTGTCCACTGAAAACTAAAACTAAGTGTTGAAACAGTGTTAACTCTCTTGTCTATGCCCAAGGAACCACAGCTGCTCAAGTGTGAAGCCATTGCTGTTTTCCTAATCATTTGGTAATTCTAAATGAAGATAGAATACTTTTAGATGATTAGAAAAAGGGATTTTAAAGAAAATCCAAATCTCTACAACGGCTACTTTATTTTGTCCCAGTGGACAGCCCATACAGCAAACTTAATAATCCTCTTTACAATGGTCACCTTTCCGTAACAGGTGTCCACTAAAGCGTGCCCCACTGAAAACCACTAAGGCGAGTGGGCTTCTTGGATAAATATTATTATTATTATTATTATTATTATTATTATTATTATTAACTGCCAAATTATTCCATCAACAACGGCCAGTTTTTTCAGTGATTGATGAAAAGTCATGAGATTTGGTTGGTATGACGTGTTGATGATAAATCGTGGCAATCGTATTTTTGTACAGCTGCAGTATGCATATTAGAAAAATAGAGCGTATTCACTCACGTGGCCATTATCTATGCAAAGTTATGGGAACAAAAGAAATTTTTTGCATAAGAAAGGAGTCCAACTCCCACGGGATTTGTTTGGAAGACCAATGTGGCCACCGTTTCTTTGTTTTGGAACACCGTGACATCCTGTGGATACACTCTATATTACACAAAAACAGTCCGCTTTTGAATAATTTTAGTAGCACAAGCTGAAAGATCCTATTGAAATTAGGTAACCTGTGAATCTCCAGCCATATATCTCAAAAGTAGCAATTGCAACGGCCGCTGAAAATTAGAAGGAGTTGTATGAGAAAAACAATTCTTAACACGCAGTCACATTTGAGTGGTTTTCCATACGAATATTAATCCTTGTAAATTCTAAAATCTTTAAACTGTCGATAAATCTTTCCCTTATGCATTTAAGAGCTCAAATTGCCTGTTATAAATTAAAAGGAGATTTGATCCCCATATTGCTTAAGGAAATATTTCATGAAAGTTTTGAAAATTTTGAAATGTACAAGGATTTGTATGGAAGACCATTCAAGCATGACTGAATGGCAAAAGTTGTCTTTCTCATTCAAATGCTCCTAACTTTTGGCAGGCATTGCAATGGCTACTTTAGAGATATGGGCAGATTCATTGTGATGTCATTGTTTATATTTTTGCTCATCGGCATTCAAGTTAATGCATAGAAGATATGGCCATATATACCAATTAGGTTCAAAAATTAAAATATTTGGATATTTAATGCAGTTTGTTCAAGTTTCAGCTCTTTGGCAAAACGTTGATGAGCTCATACATTCTTTGTAAATTTTGGAGATTTTCAAAGAGAATTTCTCCAAAACTATTTGGTATATCGGACTCAAATTTTCACAGACAACTGAAATTGTTATGCTCTTTCAATATTCAGAAATTTCATTTTATTAGCTTCATCAAATGATGATAAGCTTATGTTAATGAGGCAAAAAATGTAAACAAGGATTCACCTATACAGCTGAAAATTCTCAGGTTACCTAACTTTAATATGATCTTTCAGCTAATATGCTAACAAAATTTTTCAAAAGTGAACTGTTTTCGTGCTTACCGAAAGTTGATCACCTGATTACAGTCATGCAAATCTTGCCAAGGTAAAGACACACTAGCCTGAATTTCATCCGATTACTTCGAGTCGTTATTACTCCCTCAGTAATGTCTGAACCGACCGGCCGTTAATGCCGTCCAGTGACATTACTACTCCTTGACCTTTGCTTTAATTCATGCAAAAAGTAAAACACGATTTTCAAGTGGCAAACAGAGAAATATCGTTTGGAAATGTCTGCTTGATACAGAACTGTTTTATTTTTTTCGATCGTAATTCATGTTTAACGTTCAAACTATCAACTGCATGCAGTACAACTCTGAACCGGTTGTACTAAATTCTATAATCAAACTCGGTCGCAATCACGTACTGAAATAAACACACACACGGAACACTTATTTCAAAAACACAATGATATGCTTTAATTGAAAAGAAGCTATTTGAATTGGTCCTTAACGAAGAAAAAAAACAAGGAGGCAAGAAAGAAAAGCTAACAGAATCATTACACTTGATGATAAAAATAGCAAGAAGGTCGAAGTATAACATTGATCTCAGAAAACTTCGCGTAAACAAATTCACCAGCTGCCGAAACCACAAAGCGGCTCTAAATAAAAAACCTACCGACTCTCCGCAATGATTCTTCATTCGCAGTTCAATTTAGCATTTCAGTTTCGAAGACAAGGGCAATTTTGCTGTTTAAGATAAAGATTAAGCTTATCGAAATGTTTGAACTAAACGAAAGACTGCCAGGGATGCGATCCGCTAAATATCAAGCGACAATCCCGCTAAAATTTTTCATAATTATACATAATTATGCAAATGTTTAGACAATCAGCCAATCAAAATCACTACCCGGTTTTCGGGTAGTGAGTGACGTCACTGGACGGCATTAACGGCCGGTTGATTCAGACGTTGTTGAGAGGAGAAAACGACTCGAAGCAATCAGATGAATTTCAGGTTAAAGACACACCATCTAAACTATTAGCCCACCACAGAATTTTAACAGATTCGAGAAAATTCCCAATTTGTAGATTTCATGTCATCGTCATTCTGTCTCTGTGGAAGCAGCAATGTCAACAGAACATACTCTAGAATTAAGTTCAATGTTAGATATGCTTTTTCATACATGCACTACGGCAAAAATTATGAAGCATCAAACACGAAGTGGTGAGACCTTTAAAAATGGGTATGTGAGCCACCTTAAAATGTTTCCGCCAGAAATTCGGTGGGTAAACACTGTTAAAGCTGGTCAAGCTGTATCAAACATGAATTCAAAGATATAGTTGAGGAATATAAGCAGGGTTTTGATGGTTAAAAGCCAAACTTAAATGCACTTCATTGTATTAGAAGAACATATGGCTGAAAAAAACCCTACCAAATGTGGATAATGTACCACAAACAGGGCACAGGTCCCTTGTTAAAAACTTTTCATGTTTCAATACACCATTTTTTCCTTCAGGAAATATAAGCAACCATTCTTCTGCAGGCCTGTAGCCAGGTTTTTTTTACAGAGAGGTGCAACCCAATGAGGAAACAGACCAAACCAGGCCAGACGCCAAAGTCTCTGGCCGGGATTAGGTTGTCTGAGACTGCATTTTGAAGAAGTTGATAAGAAAACAAGAAGCCAATAACAAAATGTGGATATTTTGCAAAATGATTGAACTTGCACTATTTTCGATGGAAAACAGCTATTGTTATAAAATCAGTTGTTTAGGGTGTCTAATGTACATTCTACAATGTCAGTATGTGTTCTGCAAAGCGAGGCCAACATTAACTTCTCTCAGGGCAAGAAAAAAAGGGAATAAATTCCATGGTACATGTATCATGTTGGCGTCATTGCTGTCTGGAACACCATGTAAGCCAATTGACAACCACTCGATGGAGGTTGCAAAAACTAGTGTTTCTGCTGGTAACACAGTGTAATGGCTAAAATGAGTGCTCGTACAATCAATATGGCCAGCAGGGCTGCAAATTGGACTTTGACCAACCAAAATTTGCTAGTGTCCTATGTAGTCTCACCTGTGTTTGGACATTATGTCCGGGAACAGTTTTAGTCTCGCTAGACTCTGAAAATGCAACTGTTTCTTTGTGTGTGTGTGTGTGTGTGTGTGTGTGTGTGTGTGTGTGTGTGTGTGTGCACCAAATGGGGTCATAGTCTCAGGCATTCCTAGCGGAGACTGTGGAAAATGGGGATAAGTATCTCAGCGTGGCAAAAGCCATGCACGGAAAAGCTTAGGGAAGATTAATGCACAAGATGTAATAGTAGAGCTTTTCTGGAACGGGTTGGTTTTCGGGTCGAACGGAGTTCTATGACTTCAAAGTGTTGATTACTTTCAAACAAGTGAATATTTCAGTGACTGAAAAAAAGAAGATTCTTAAATGAGCAAAAGTTTGATGGTGAGGCTATGTAAACTTGCATTGTATGCAAATGAGTCTTGTCATGAGCATGCAGTTTATATTCGGCAATGATTGAAATGACGCAGCATGTTGATCACATTTCACCAAAAACGATTTAAAAAGAGCATGAAAAACTTATAGCAAGGTCATGATATCCTGTTTGGTGAAGAGTATGAAAGCAGGTGAATTTAAATTCCCATGAATCAAGGTTTTACGGCAGATTCACTTTGCTGTATGTCTTTAATTGATAGATTTTTGCAGTTGTTAAGATATGAGGTGGCATTGCACTTTGTAAATAGTTGAGATATCTATGACTTAACATCATTGGAAATTTTCACTTTAGATTTACAGTTATTGCATTTTTTTTAGTAGTAGTTTTTAGTAGCTTAGTGTTCTTTTGTTGTCGATGGCTAACAATAGAACACAAAGAAACACCACAACTTCCTAAAAAAACTCATGCTTAAGCAATCTCATAGTTTTTGTTGAGGTTTACCCACATAATAATTAATGGTTAGTGACACAAGTATCATTTTGTCGGAAACTAGCAAATTTTGGTTGGCCAATGTCTTATGACCGACTGTTACTTGCAGCACTGTAACTTAATTTCAAATCATTCACTCTTCTTTTGTCATTCTTATTGCCCTAAGTTTTACTCATTGTGGTGCCCCTCAAGAAGATTCAAATTATTTTTGTGACTGTAAACTGACCAATAAAGACCCAAATCACAAAGAACTCGTGACTGTAGGAGTCCCTTGTAGTCCTTTGTCCTACAATTATCGCATTTGTCAGAGCGCATCCTAATCTGGTGTTCCTGTGGTACTAAGGCAGAAATTTTCGAGCTATCAGGGGCGACTGCAAATTAGCCGCCCCTATTAATGTTATCAGGGGCACCTAGGCTGGGAAACTGGACTCCTTTCAACTCAATTTTCAACTCAATAATTTCTGTAATTTTTCTGTAAGTGACGAAAGCAGATCTGTAACCAATGATTTCCTCTAGTTACCTTTACTTAACCCAGTAAAAGGGTCTGTATGTAATTGGCAAAATATGTTTGTAAGTTCATCATTAATTTTCTGCACACAGTATTTTACTTACGATTGGTAATCTCTGGTCTACAAGTATGCTTGTTTATCATTTTTAGTAGTATAATATGCAGCTTTGGTAAAAAGTTATTTTCTTATCTGTGAATTGTGAAAAGTTTGCCTTGAAAATTATTTTTGTAATGCGAATTTACTCTGCACATTCCAGTCAGTCCACTCAAATACAATCAACTAGGACACCTGGCCTAGGTCACACTGCCCTGGTACTTCCCTAGCTAATGTATGTAACGATTCTTTTTGTTACACTCTTTGTCTACTTAATTGGCTTTGCTGATACCATTTAATTTGGTCTCAGGATGGTTTTATTTTTCCTTTTAGATGGGGGATACATGTATATGTACTCTTGTGAATTAATCAAGACATGTAAGTTGGTGATGAGACGAAATTTTTACACAACATACGACACAGCATTTGAGAACAGGTTGGTGTGGTTATTCGCATTTACTGAAGTAACAAATAATACAGACTCACTTTCATCTTTACTATAACAGATATGCTACATTTTATAAACTTTATTCATTGTGCACTGCAGCAAACTGGTATTTTAAAAGTGTAAAAGTTGCTGGTGAATCAATGAAAAAATACAAAATGTCATACATGTATTTAATACAATTTTTTTACAAAACAAAAGATTAGCCTTACAGTTAAAAATATTTTATTTTTTACAAAAATAATACTCTATGTAGCTGTTTGAGTCTGTCCATATTCCTTTGTCATCACAGAGGATCGCCTCCCTACACATAATTAATAGACACTTTATATTTACTTATTTTATAGCCTGAGAAAACAGCCTTCATTTTGTGACGCTACCACTGGTTTCCCCACAAAATGACATCTGAGGAATGAGCGTAGAAATTCCATACTGATGACGCATTACTACCTATATCTGGCCGGGTAGTGCTTATGATTGGTTGAAAATTTTCCTCAACCAATCATAAGCATTACCCAGATCTGGGTAGTGATGTGTTATCATTCTATTTTATATTATTTTATTGACTTTGCCAAATGATAAGATAAGTGACACCACAAAAAAAAGTGTACATATATTCACAGTAAAACAGGCGGGGACACCGCAACAATGAGCACCAATTACTGTGGGCCCAAGACACAGATTGCTAAAAAATGTGAAAACTAGAATTCTATCTTAAAACAAGAGGTGATGTTCTGTCATAAATTATGGGCAGCGTTACAGGTGAATCATATAGATTTGAAAGAGCGAGGGTCATCAGGGATGTAGGAAGTGACAAGAGCTTGTTTGTAATAACTGTAAAGGACAGCTTTAAAAGAACTTAAAGAACAAGCAACAGACAACTAGTCCGTATGGAAGTATAGTCAGTGTGGAATTTGCGTGCTTGTTTCTCAGATGTCATTTTGCATGGCAATTACTGATGGCATCGCGAAATTAGCTGTTTTGTCATATTATTTTGAGGGGGTTTTTGTAAATGAGAAGTATTATCACTCTTTGAGGCACTGTGACGCATTTTGCGGGCCAAAATGGAGAATTTGGCTTGTTATAATATGCTGAAAAAAACTAATGAAAAGAGAGGATGCAACAGTTATACAATATGAGCAGCCAATCAAAATTGAGAAGCCATTGCAATGTTTTCACTGCAGTTGTATAATTGCTTCATTTGTC
Organism: Porites evermanni; assembly: GCA_942486025.1. Lineage (NCBI taxonomy): Eukaryota > Metazoa > Cnidaria > Anthozoa > Scleractinia > Poritidae > Porites > Porites evermanni. The sequence continues at coordinate 129,282 of CALNXI010000975.1, forward strand.
AAAGAAATCATGCTGCCATTGTTAAAGCTCAATTCATGGCTGAAAAAACAACAACCAATTTGAAAATCTCAATCTCCTAAGTTAGAAGATGAAGATCTACAAAAGCTAGAGAAGCTTCTGATGTAAATAACACCTGTAGTAGCTCCATAGCTGGCAAAAAGTGCATGTAAGTTTTGTGGCTTCAAGCTGTTAGTCTAACATTATTTTGTACACATGTACATTCAATTTTAACACTTAAAAATGAGCTTTCATCTGCATATTTATAAGTTTACATTATTGTAATTTCTAGCCAGTTTCAGGCAAAAATGAAAGCCATTTAACATTATTTTAATGCTCACATGATTTGATTCAGACTGTCTTGTCATTTTCTGAAGTCTTTACTTTCTCAGTGCCCTCCAAAGTGATAATAATAATATTATGTTCTTCGGCATGAATATGTTTTGGGCCCTAATTCTCAGAGCTCATTATAACCCTCACCTAGCAGCTAAAATGAGTCTGAGTAAGGTCCAAAACATCTTTATTCCCCTTGAACATAAACTCTATTGTTTTATTATAATATTTATGTGCTGTTATTCACCCTGTTGTGTGGATGGGGAAGGAGTGAGTGTGTTTATTTAGCACTTGAATGGTGGTTGTAACCCTTTACGTCCCAATAGTGCCCAGCATCAGTTTTCTCCTAATGATATCCATACAGTGTCAAGAGATACGGTTGTGAGAATCAATCAAATTAATGATCACCAAATTAACAGAAAAATAGTGCTTTGATCTTTTATTAAACTCTCTCAACTTATCTCGAAGGAAATGTATGAATATCAGTTTGGAGAATTTGTATGTGGATATTGGGGCTTAAAGGGTTAATCCATCACCATTGGGTAGGATTAGCTCATGGAGGCCGTGGGTTTCAATTCTTGGGGCTGGACTCAGTACTCAGGGTCTTGAAATAACTGAGAAATGAAGGTACATGGACTGCCTTTGTCCTGGCAATTGCTAGACCTGCACATGGCTTGGATGTCAATGTACATGTAAAATGGCAGTCCCTTCTCCAGTAGAAGATGAAAAAATAGTGTCCCTATAACTTTCAATGCCAAATATGTTGACACTCAAATAAAGTGCATTTTTCCTGCTGAAGGTTTAATTTCCTCTGAGTGCAGGATACCGATAATGGTGCGATATGCATCAAGTGGGTCTATAATAACCATGTTTGTGATTTTCGTGGTGTTTTTGTCTAAACTGTTTTAACATGTACAGTGAAAATTGAAAAACAAAAATGCTTACGTTTTCAACAACTGCTTCTAGATTTCGGAGTCTTTTCAAGTCCCCTACACGTACAGGCTGTCTTGCACTGAAAACAAGAAATATTTGTTTCATATGTCTACTAGTAGCTCAAAAAAGTAATCCCATGATATTGATGAAATAATTTCTGCGAGACAATAATATTATACTATATGAAAAATGAAATGAATCATGGTTACTTTCATAATAATACTATATTGCATTAATACCCTAGTCAGGTTGCTTGAGGACTTAAATATCATGTACACTTTTAATCAGTTACTGTGGATTTAAGCTAATTGAGTTGGTCACCTAACATATTTGTTGTGGTTCAATTTTATTCTTGGTTTAAATTTCATTTTCCTTTAAGTTTTTAACTCGTTATCATACATTACCATACCCTAAAACAAAGGGAAATAATTTTTAAACCAAGGATAAAATTGAACCACAACATATATTTATTAACGTTTTAACACTTACTAAACAACATTTAGGAGCTCCATGGTGATCTCTGTGCATTGACCAACTGGGTTTCCATTTTCAGATTCATTAATAATTATTTGTGGCTCCTATTACAGCAGTAAAAAGAGGAATGCATTGTTAGCTTTACTGTTACATTGCAAAAGATGAATATTGTTTTTTCAGGCCAATTAAGTTTAACATTGCCCCTCTATCGAAAAAAAAGTTAAACCACTTACCCTATTAGATACCTTTTTCGACAAAAAAAGTTACCCCTTTTGTTCTTCTATTAAAAAATGGTGCCTCTTTCACTTATCTAAACTACATGTATCAGACAAAAATGGTTTTGTCCACTTTATCAGCTAGAGTGCAAAGAAATCTGTGTCCAATAGCTGGTGGCTGGTGGATTTTGCTATCTGGCTGGTGAATACTTTTCTTAACTTGCCTAGTGGACAAGTGAAGTATTTTGGGACATTCAATTCACAGAAGAACTGTAATCAATCTTGATCATCAAAAAAATTTGGGGGGGGGGGCTAGTTTAAATGACTCTTGGGCTTGTAAATGCTACAATCCCGGCCCGGGGGGGGGGGTACTGCCATATATGGGCTATATAGGTTTGTGCCGCTGTGAAAGGCATGGTTTTCAAGCAGTTTACTCTAGGATAGGGTATATAAATCAGAGCATTTGGGTCTAGAATAGGGTATCATTTTTCAGGAAACTGATCAGTTGGTTGAATATTTTATCTAGACTAGGGAAACAGCTACTCTAGGATAGGGGGGATTTGGGGAGTTTACTCTAGTATACTATAGGGTAGCAAAATTCAGCTGAACTAGCTCTGGTATAGGTTAAGGGTTCTAAGGTCCCAGCGGCACATCCCCACCCAGAAATTCCCAAAGTACCCCCCCACCACCCCCCGGGAATCCTCGACAAAACTACTGGAGAAAGTTTTAGCCATCATGTCCACTTTCCTACGCAACAAAACTACTTCCAAAACGATGCCTTTGCATAAAGAAAACCCCTTCCCCCAATTCAATGTTGCTTGCTACAAATGCCCAGGGATCAGCCTTTCTTTTGAATACACAACAACATTGCTTTCAGGGGAAGGGGGAGAGGGAAGAACCGGTACAGCTACAATGCTTAGAAAAATGCTCTCCAAGTATGCAATTTTCTCAACAGTTTTGTCCAAGATTGTAACTGCAGCTTACCCCAATGATGAGCTGTAAAACTGACTTTTTTGCAGCCTGTGAATGCTTTTTTTTGCTTCTTGCCTGTCCCCTCTCCCTCCCAATGTTGTTTATCACACTAATCTTGTACACTAACTCTTGGAGGACAGAATAAATCAACTGCTGCAAATGAACTGTCTTATTATGAATACATCACTAAACCAGGAAGTTTTTTTACAGTCAAAATGTGTCTTTTAGCATTTTTAGGTCCTTTTGCAGACCAAAATAACAGATTTCCCCTACCATTTTATATTTTTCAACTAGTGAAATCCCTGCACTTTCATATGCCTAAACCTGATTATATCCTAGGACATATTTTCAAATATGTTATGATTCTTTATAATTAACTGAAGGTAAACTAAACTATTACTTACTATTCACAGAAGAACTGTAATCAATCTTGATCATCAAAAAACTTTTTTGGGGCAAGTTAAAACGAATTTTAAGCTTGTAAATGCTAGCTGCAGCTTACCCCAATGGTGAGCTGTGAAACTGACTTTCTTTACACCCTGTGAATGCTTTTTTTTTTTTTACTTCTTGCCCGTCCCCTCTCCCTCCCAATATTGTTTATCACAGTAATCTTGTACACTAACACTGAGAGGGTGGGATAAATCAACTGCTGCAAATGCACTGTCTTTAAATATGAATAAATCACTAAACCAGGAAGTTTTTCCTGTCATTTTTACAGTCATAAAATGTGTCTTTTAGCTTTTTTAGGTTCTTTTGCAGATCGAAATAACTGATTTCCCCTTCCATTTTATATTTTTCAACTAGTGAAAATTCCTGCACTTTCATGTGCCTAAACCTGAGTATATCTTAGGGCATATTTCCAAATATGTTATGATTCTTTATAGTTAACTGAAGGTAAACTAAACTATTACTTACTATTTGCAGAGCTGGGTTGCTGTGAAAAACAAGAATGAAAGAAGTTACAAGGTATATTGGACAGACCTATAAATATTATGATGCTATGAATATGCTGTCATAATCTGAATTAAGTGGCTCATATACCATGGTGACTCAGCCAATCAAACCTCTACAGTATATAAATCCTCTATTAAGCCCCCCCTCTCAAACAAGCCCCCTCCATCTA
>CALNXI010000975.1:149312-167079 GCA_942486025.1 Porites evermanni
ACCTCTGGGCAGGAGGCCCATCCATTATAATGTTGATCCATAAAATCTGCATGGCGTTTAGCGGGTTAGGAAGCTTTAAGAACGTGGAGATACTGATAAGTGATATTGCTGCAATGCTCCTAAACAACATACAACAAAGAAGTTCGTGAGTAACCTGAAGATTCCATGTCAACTTTTCAAGACACTTTTACTGGCTTGCAGATCCGTCACAAATGTAGCATGAGAAAACAGCCGACATTTTGCGACCCAACCAACAGTTTCCTCGCGAAATGACACCTTAGAAAAGAGGGCAGAAATTCCATACTGAGGATGCTTCACTACCCAGTTATGGGTAGTGCTTCTGATTGGTTAAAGCAAATGTGCAACCAATCGGAAGCACTACCCAGATCAGAGTAGTGATGCGTCATCAGTATGGAATTTCTGCGCTTGTTTCTCACACGTCATTTCCGGGGGAACCGGTTGGTGGCGCCGCGTAACGTCGGCTGTTTTTTTAGGCTATTACAAATACGATGTTGTCTTTCGCTGGTAAAACTGTTCCTACTGTTGGTATGCAGTGAGCTCAGGACTTTAAGAAACAGAAATTCACTTCATATGGACGCATTCATCGTGACGCCATTCCCAATCTCGCTCCCAGGTTTCTCTCCTACTCGTCCCTGTGAAGTGGAGAGAACCCTGGGACTGAGGTTGGACACCACTGTTTGCATATTGAGTCATTAGCATAACAATTAACTCATCGAAGACGCTGCAGTATCCATCAGTAGGAAATACAAAGTTGAAAGAGCTAGTTACCCTGAGTATAAACTATGCTCTTTTTTGGCTCTCCCGCGTAATCATATGGGTCAACAAAACCTGCAGAAATCCTGAATAACAAAAACGCTAATGAGCCATACATTTTTTTGTAAAACTTCAGTGGAAGTGTTCAGTGTTAAAATAGACTTTTCGAGAGAATACCTAGCATAACGAGCTCAATTTTTCAGATATCTATTAGTTATTTTCGTAATAACCCTTCAATACTCGGAGTTTCTTTTTTCATAGCTTGATTGGAGAGTGAAAACCATATTCCAACCAGAGAAAAATCTCTTATAACCCCTTTCTTCTGTTGTCTATGACATGATCGAATTAATTTAGGTTTCTGGGAGACTGTCCACCTACCCCTCCCCAAAGCCATCATTTTGCCCTAAGCGAGAATCAAGTGTTAATATTAGCTTAGGGGAGGGGTAGGTGGGCAGTTTCCCAGAAACCCTAAACTGATCCACATGATCAAGCAAGTGTAAAATACAAGCGCCTAATCATCAACGCAATTCACATAATTCTCATGCATCGGACAGTTGATAAATAAGGGTTGTTTTAAACTTTACTCACGTGCTTAACTGAAACCGAACGAAATTGCGTATGTTGTAAAAAATGCCTTTGCCTTCCTCAATGGCGGCCAAGATGGTAGAGAAGTCGTCATTCACCAGTACCATGTCAGCGGCTTCCTTACTCACATCAGTCCCCGCTCGTCCCATGGCCACGCCTATATCGGCTCGGCGAAGAGCAACAGCATCATTTACGCCGTCGCCAGTCATAGCCACCACGTGATCACGCTGCTGTAAAGCCTGCAAAGCAAACGAGAAATGCTTAGTGCAGTTAACAGTGTTTTAAAACCTTCTTGGTTGATAGCTCCTATAAAGGTAACGTCGATAGGAAAACAGGGTGAGCACTGATAGCTCCTTACTACAGTGAAACCTCGATATAAGGAAACTCAATATAGCGTAGTCCTCGATATAACGAACGATTTTCCTTACCCCAGTAATAGCAAAATGTATGGAAAAGAACCTAGATATAACGAAACCTTGCTAGTATAGCGAACAAGTTTTGCCAGTCCCTTGGCCCTTGGTTATATCGAGGTTCCACTGCACTCTCAACTCGCTGTTCTTTATGGAAGCACTTTTGGTACCAGTTCTTTTTTCCACTGGATTGCGCTCCCGGGGGTGGGGGGAGGGGGAGCAGTCGCTCATTTGGCCTTAACGGGTATGTACTGGTGAACAGAGTATGGTTTTCAGGGTCTTGAGTCTTCAACAGGGTACAAAACTTCACTGTATTTAACGTCTTGAAAAGCGTGTTTTTTTTGGACCGGATGCCTTTCAAAGAGTGTGAAAGTTGGCGAAAAACTATTACCGGTCTACTTTTGTGTTTAAAACCGTCATTTCGAAAAAAATTTAATTCTCTGGCATTAGTTTTAAAAAATACTTAATTCTGTACGCGAAACAAAATGAAATAAGGTATATTATACAATTAAGTCTCTTGTCTTAAATAAGGTGGTGAAATGAACTATTTTTATGTTAAACAGGGTCAGGGTTTGAAGGCCACAGGGCGGCAAACCTTAACCCAAATTTCCCTGGAGTGCCCACCGACCTGGACTGCGCTGTTCGCGTAAGAGCAGGATTGAACGTCAAGGGTGCGCGAGAGTGAAAAGCCACACAACTGCTGCGTCGGTTTTTCCCTCACACGACAACGCTCCCAATGGGCGAACGCGCTTACCGTTTGTGGACTCCAAAATGGTCTAGAGTGCATGGTGGGATCTAAAAAGTACATTCGCAACTTAAGAAAGGAGAAGGAAATAGGAGCCGAAATAAAACTTACAGAGGACGCGCCGGTCAGCTGAATGGCCTATTTTTTTCCCCTGTTCCTAGTAACAGTCCCAGAAGTCTTTGCGAAATTTAACTCGGCCCAGTTTCTTTCTCGTTTCTAAAGTAGCGAATTCACCATTTCTACATAGACCATAATGCATCTTATTTACCCCCACCCCTCCCCCCCCCCCAAAAAAAACTGCATAGCCATATTACAGTCGTCCCAAAGGTGCATTATGGCCTATGTGAAAATGGTGACTGCCATAAATGATCTAAGAAAAACACACACACACCTACCTTAACAATAGCTACTTTGTGCTTTGGGCTGACTCGATAGAATACTGATGTCTGTTGAGATGATTAAATCATTAGCATTTGAGTTCGAAAATAACTTACATTCTCGATTTCGAGTTTGAAGTGCGGTTAGAAAGGCTATATTTTATACAAGAACCTCAAGGCTTGATTCATCCGCGGAGCGTTTTCTCAGCCTCTGTGCTTGAGAAGCAAGTCTATTCGTAGCATCTTTTTGTATTTCACTCTGGCATCAACTCCACTCCAGTGTTTCCTACATTCACCCGTTGTGCTGCACGTTTCTCACAAAAATAAGACAAATTTTAGCTAGAACGACAAAGGCCAGAAAATACTTCTTCTGTAACCAACGGTACGTTTTAAGTAGCCAAAATCTGTGAACGCTCTGAGTAAAGAAAATTACTTTTGCATAACTATGAACTCGTAAGATGAAGGAAAAAGTTTGTTACCTCATGTACAACGTCTCCTAACTGAAAACTATCCATCGCCTCTAGCTCCTCTCCAGACAAGGCTTGTCGCCCATTCACAACAAGACCGAGGATTTCCGCTGCAACAAACAAAAAAATAGAGAGAGAAGGGTTTTCGATAGCTTCGATAGCTTGCTAAATAGGCTCGATTTCCGTCCCTCTCCAGCAGATTCCAGAACAGCGGCTGATAATCGAGCCTAACAGCTAGGTCTTTGAAGAGTATCCTTGTGGAGGTGAGTACTTGACAAAAGCTTAGCGGCATAACTGGTTGACAAGAAACAACAACAAAAAAGGTGGAAGTGAAAGTGAATTCCGTTCAAACTGAAAACGTGGAAATCAGAAAAAAAAACTCCAACGGATATGGCGATAGTCTAGCATCACGAACCTACTTCTTCTTGAACAAGGTTGAGACACATTTGCTAAAATATCATCATTGATACCGTGTATGTAAAAGGTGCATCTGCTCCTAAACGAGAATAAGGGACTCTCCATTGTTATTTTAAAATTGAAGTTCCTATAAGTTCTTAACACAGCCAGTACGTAAAAAGCCAAGATGGTAGAGAAGTCGTCATTCACCAGTACCATGTCAGCGGCTTCCTTACTCACATCAGTCCCCGCTCGTCCCATGGCCACGCCTATATCGGCTCGGCGAAGAGCAACAGCATCATTTACGCCGTCACCAGTCATAGCCACCACGTGATCACGCTGCTGTAAAGCCTGCAAAGCAAACGAGAAATGCTTAGTGCAGTTAACAGTGTTTTAAAACCTTCTTGGTTGATAGCTCCTATAAAGGTAACGTCGATAGGAAAACAGGGTGAGCACTGATAGCTCCTTACTACAGTGAAACCTCGATATAAGGAAACTCAATATAGCGTAGTCCTCGATATAACGAACGATTTTCCTTACCCCAGTAATAGCAAAATGTATGGAAAAGAACCTAGATATAACGAAACCTTGCTAGTATAGCGAACAAGTTTTGCCAGTCCCTTGGCCCTTGGTTATATCGAGGTTCCACTGCACTCTCAACTCGCTGTTCTTTATGGAAGCACTTTTGGTACCAGTTCTTTTTTCCACTGGATTGCGCTCCCGGGGGTGGGGGGAGGGGGAGCAGTCGCTCATTTGGCCTTAACGGGTATGTACTGGTGAACAGAGTATGGTTTTCAGGGTCTTGAGTCTTCAACAGGGTACAAAACTTCACTGTATTTAACGTCTTGAAAAGCGTGTTTTTTTTGGACCGGATGCCTTTCAAAGAGTGTGAAAGTTGGCGAAAAACTATTACCGGTCTACTTTTGTGTTTAAAACCGTCATTTCGAAAAAAATTTAATTCTCTGGCATTAGTTTTAAAAAATACTTAATTCTGTACGCGAAACAAAATGAAATAAGGTATATTATACAATTAAGTCTCTTGTCTTAAATAAGGTGGTGAAATGAACTATTTTTATGTTAAACAGGGTCAGGGTTTGAAGGCCACAGGGCGGCAAACCTTAACCCAAATTTCCCTGGAGTGCCCACCGACCTGGACTGCGCTGTTCGCGTAAGAGCAGGATTGAACGTCAAGGGTGCGCGAGAGTGAAAAGCCACACAACTGCTGCGTCGGTTTTTCCCTCACACGACAACGCTCCCAATGGGCGAACGCGCTTACCGTTTGTGGACTCCAAAATGGTCTAGAGTGCATGGTGGGATCTAAAAAGTACATTCGCAACTTAAGAAAGGAGAAGGAAATAGGAGCCGAAATAAAACTTACAGAGGACGCGCCGGTCAGCTGAATGGCCTATTTTTTTCCCCTGTTCCTAGTAACAGTCCCAGAAGTCTTTGCGAAATTTAACTCGGCCCAGTTTCTTTCTCGTTTCTAAAGTAGCGAATTCACCATTTCTACATAGACCATAATGCATCTTATTTACCCCCACCCCCCCCCCCCCCCCAAAAAAAACTGCATAGCCATATTACAGTCGTCCCAAAGGTGCATTATGGCCTATGTGAAAATGGTGACTGCCATAAATGATCTAAGAAAAACACACACACACCTACCTTAACAATAGCTACTTTGTGCTTTGGGCTGACTCGATAGAATACTGATGTCTGTTGAGATGATTAAATCATTAGCATTTGAGTTCGAAAATAACTTACATTCTCGATTTCGAGTTTGAAGTGCGGTTAGAAAGGCTATATTTTATACAAGAACCTCAAGGCTTGATTCATCCGCGGAGCGTTTTCTCAGCCTCTGTGCTTGAGAAGCAAGTCTATTCGTAGCATCTTTTTGTATTTCACTCTGGCATCAACTCCACTCCAGTGTTTCCTACATTCACCCGTTGTGCTGCACGTTTCTCACAAAAATAAGACAAATTTTAGCTAGAACGACAAAGGCCAGAAAATACTTCTTCTGTAACCAACGGTACGTTTTAAGTAGCCAAAATCTGTGAACGCTCTGAGTAAAGAAAATTACTTTTGCATAACTATGAACTCGTAAGATGAAGGAAAAAGTTTGTTACCTCATGTACAACGTCTCCTAACTGAAAACTATCCATCGCCTCTAGCTCCTCTCCAGACAAGGCTTGTCGCCCATTCACAACAAGACCGAGGATTTCCGCTGCAACAAACAAAAAAATAGAGAGAGAAGGGTTTTCGATAGCTTCGATAGCTTGCTAAATAGGCTCGATTTCCGTCCCTCTCCAGCAGATTCCAGAACAGCGGCTGATAATCGAGCCTAACAGCTAGGTCTTTGAAGAGTATCCTTGTGGAGGTGAGTACTTGACAAAAGCTTAGCGGCATAACTGGTTGACAAGAAACAACAACAAAAAAGGTGGAAGTGAAAGTGAATTCCGTTCAAACTGAAAACGTGGAAATCAGAAAAAAAAACTCCAACGGATATGGCGATAGTCTAGCATCACGAACCTACTTCTTCTTGAACAAGGTTGAGACACATTTGCTAAAATATCATCATTGATACCGTGTATGTAAAAGGTGCATCTGCTCCTAAACGAGAATAAGGGACTCTCCATTGTTATTTTAAAATTGAAGTTCCTATAAGTTCTTAACACAGCCAGTACGTAAAATTTGACAAAACCTTCACTGCGGGTTCTATTTCTGAGGAATGACCATGCCTTTTTGATTCACAGAAAACTATGCAAAATCACTCACCAATGGTAACAGCAGTCTCACGTGCATCTCCTGTTAACATTTTGACCTGTACTCCACTGTTTAACAATGTGTGTACAGCTTCGCGCACCCCAGGCCTGGGAGGGTCCATTAACCCTACTATACCCAGGAAAGACAGCTGATGTAACTCCTGCCCCATAGCCAATGCTATTACTGTAAAACAAACCACAATGAAAACAATGCCTTTCAGATAAGCACTAAACATAACTGACGTTGTATTGGTACGCTTTGTGATTGGCCAATAAATTTCGCGCCACTTTCTCAACCAATCGGAAAATATAACCAGTCATGGAGTGTCTCATTTTCCCGCGCTTCTCGAAAACGCGGTGTACATAACGCTTCTACTAATTCCCCTTCTTACCCTCCTTACAAACCCCCACACACGATAAAATCAAGACTACTGCAATAAAACCCTTAAGAACATACCTCTAAGTCCCTTGGATGACATGGCTGCCACAGCATCAGAAAACATTTCCCAGTCCTTAGCAACAAGAGGAACAATTGAACCCTGTTTGTAGTAGGATGTACACTGTTGGAACACCTTTTCAGGCGCCCCCTTCATGTAATACATCTCTGAAGAATCCTGCAAGAGGAATGAAGACTTAAGGTCGGTCAGGATTTAATTAGACAGCGGTTTAAGAAATCTTTGAACCTCCAGATCTCTTTTCTGATGGGTTATTTTAAGAAATGCTGTTCCAGTCTACGCTATATGCTTTCATGAAACTGTTCGCGATAAATGGTGTTTATATAAAAGAGTTCGGAAAACCGAAAATGGCTTAGAACGCGGTTTTGTTAAACACTGGCTAAACTCCGTTTCCGATATAACTGACCCTTAAGATTTAAGTCCTACAGGTTGGTTTGTCTATCTCTCCGTATGCAAAGTTAGTTGTATCACATATTATTTGGTAATAGTGTACCAACGTGTCAGTTTGGTAACCTCATATGATGAAATTAGCTTGGATTTATGACATTCACCAGGTTGCTGCTCAAATGAGCCTTTATTTGCTCCACATAAATGTGCCCTGGTGTGATGGCGAACAAGGGTGGCGCAGCGGTGAGAACACTCGCGGTGGTACATTTGCCTAGTCCCCAGGTCCTAATATTCCGCGCGGTCGGATCCAGATCCTCAATCAGATAAAGGAGGGGGGGAGGCCCGGTCATCCAGACCCTGAGATAAGGGGGGTGGTCTCAAAAAAAATTTTCCGCCCTTCGGGTCTCAGTTTGGTCTAAAAATAAGGGGGACCGTACCCTCAGGACCCCTCCCCTGGATCCAACACCGCTGAAGCCCCATATTTTTTTTTTAATCGTGTGGACGGGGCCTTAAACCCGTCTGGAGAGTGGTTTCAAAACAATGCAGGTTCGGTGTCCAGATTCACTGGTTTCGTGTGGACAGAGGAACGATTCGTTTAAAAATGTATGCGGTTTTAAAAAAAATCCGGATTTGTGTGAACATAGCCTAAGCTGGCTCAGGTTCTAACCCATGTTCATCCTTGCCATTCGTAGCAACAGATGAAAGGAAACGGTTTCAATGCCTAAATATGATCTTACAAAACAAAACTGGACCATTATTTTTCGAATTGAATTGATAAATGCACAAATTTTTAAAAATAAAACAAATAGCGTAACATAGCCCTTTTTTATAGCAAATAGCGTAACATAACCCTTTTTTAAAAGCTTAAAAGAAACCGTTCCCTGATAACCCTTTTTTAAAAGCTTAAAAGAAACCGTTCCCTGATAACTAAGTTATGTATTACTTACCTGTTTTCTGTACCTCACAGCCATCCATTTCTTCTCTGAACTAAATGGAAGCTCATCCACGCGTGTATACACATCCCTTGGATCATCAATACCAAGCTGTAAAGAAAGCAATATTTAGAGAACTTAGAATCTCCAAGCCGCCCCATGTAAGCTAATCTGGATTCCGGGATCCAGGAACTTTTGCTTGTGGAATCCAGAACCCTGAACCTTGGAATCTGGAATACAGCTCAAGGAATCCGGAATCCTGCTAACGATTGGAATCCGGTATACAAATTCCACTGACAAGGAATCCGAAATCCAGTACCTGGAATCCAGGATCCAAGACTGTCTTGGATTACTTAACATGGGGCGATCTGTCTACCTACCCCTCCCCTAAGCCAACATTTTGCCCTAGGTGAGAAGTACGTGTTAATGTTGGCTTTATAGGGGAGGGGTAGGTGAGCAGTTTCCCAAAAAAGTATAATGATCCGGGTGATCTAGAAAGAACAAAAACCATAAAAAGAGCTACAGCAGTAAGGAAAAATACATTAAATTGGAGCTCTAATCAGCACTGAATAGTGCTCCCAGTTGTTGATCTAATGCTGCTATTTCAGACTCGAAATGTAATACAAAGTTTACTGATTGGTTTTAAAAGGACTGTCCTCAAGGTTTGGTTCATTTTACTTAATGTCACCAAGTATACGTACTCTCCTCTACTCACTAAGGAACTTAAAGGGGCTATTTTATAGGCGATGTTAAGCGGTTTTTTTTGTTTGTTTTAGTGGTCAATTTCGCATGTCTGAATAGGGTTAAAATTTGTGAAAAAACTCCATGAAACTTTCTCTACTATTCTCAGCATTGGAAATAAAATAAGGATATTTTCATAAAATTAAGAAATCCCACAATTCCTAGCGTTGTATATATTACCACCATTCTTCCAATTGTGTGCATTTGTCTGATAACAACTCAGAGGGCGTTCAGCGACCCACCCTGCCACCCCCTCCCCCCCCACGCATGATGCGGTGCACTGCCTTCAATGCATGTGAATGTACTGCTGTCCACACCTGTGGTCAGCGATCGTTTTAACCCCTTTGTACCTCACGTGCATTATCATAGGGAGTAAGAATATGTTACTAGTAAGATTCTACCTTCTGTGCTACGGCTATGAGAGCACCTTCTGTTGGCTGACCAAACAGTGATCCATTTTGGATGTGTGCATTGTTACACAAATAACCAACCTGAAATACAATAGGGATAAGAAGACGGTATTTGTAACAGTCTGTTTTTGTCTTCATTTGGGGGATATCGTAAGAAGTCGCACGCGCTCGGAAGGCAAAGAGACACGAGAGGGGCCCTCGCTCGTTCGAGCGTTCTCTCGTGGATCACCCTTGCTCGCCACTCGAAATGGAGAAATTTCTCGCAGGCTAAATTGTTACATGGTCAAGTATTGCAATAAATACGTGAAATTTCCTTAATTGAAAAAAGCCTGAATTGGCAGTGCTTGTAAATGAAAGTTACCGATAAAACAATATCGACTAGATCAAAGACGGAAACGAGTGGAAATAATATTAGAGGACTGTCTTGCAAAGGCGATAGTAGCCTCCGTGGTAGGCACGTGAGAAATTTGGGGCGCACGAGTGATGCACAGAGAGAGAAGTACACGCACGCGATCTCGTGCCTCGCGGTCACCGAGCACCGCCGTTCTCACTTTCCTACCTAGATTTCTGGTGCGCCGGCTTTGCAGGCTAAGACGGTTTTAGGAAGGTGATCCTTTTTAAGGGACATTTGCTAATAGGCCATTGACAGTATGCTTTTATCTAAAGCACTGAATTGTGGCCTTAATAATATGAAAAATCAAGATAAGCTGACCTCAAGCACTTTAGTAATGGATAAGTTGCAGTTTGGTGTAAGCGCCTGGCCTGCAATATACACGTTGCCTGACCCAGTGTATCCTACTCCTGAAACCTAGAAAAAAAGTTAAAAGAAAATAAGCTTTTGCCATCTACAAAGCATCAAAAAGGCAATAAAAAACATTCTCATTTTGTAGTCCTTAAGGCACTGTACCCAATCACATCTACTGCATAAAACTGCGTCTTGAAGTGCCACATCCCTTGAACTACTAGTAACATCATCGGTTTTAACGTTTTAAACTTGCACAACACAAAGAAACCCCATCACACGCACACACTTCAAAAAATTATGCAAAATTACCATGACCCAATGCTACATGTACCTAGCCTCAGCCTTCTTTAACAACAATACGTTTCTCAGTATTTTAATTTGTGGAAATCATAACATTCAAACTTATAAGTTTTCGTGTCTTTCGAGATATCTACAAAAGTTATTATCAAAGTGGTGAATCAAACCATACACTAAAACACCAAAAACTATGCTGACTGCATTCAGTCATCAGAAAAATAGGATTATCCATGGAATGTAAGCCTAGAAGGAAAGAGAAACTTTCTGTTCTGGGCTTTAGGTAGCCTCTCCACAGACGTCTCTTCTTTTTCCTTTTTTTCCCGACAAATGATTTTTATTACAGACCTTTAGATTCTAAAACAAGGACGACCAAGTGGTGGGCGCGCGTAAACCAGCGTCATTTTGGCGGGAAAAAGTGATAGCCGTCTTTATTGTATAGTATGAGTGACAGAAACTAGTTATCCAAAAATGTTAGGAGTTTTATCACTTTGCACTTTAGAGAGGGTTTAAGCCCCTTAATAAAAATAAACGCGCTAACTTTTTGGGGGAAAAAAAGGTATGATGAAGCTTCCGAGGCGTTGATTTTTTGACAATAACTTAAAGTTTAATCTCGTACTCGTCGCCGTCTTCATCCTCGACTCTAAAGCTCTCTAACAGAGTGTCTGTGAACAGGCTAAGCTTTAGCTAACATCAAACAACTGTAAATTAACTTACCTCAGCATAATGTCCATCTGCAGTGAATATCTGTGTTGCTGTCATCTCATTCTTGGTCAGAGTGCCAGTTTTATCGGAGCAAATCACACTAGCACAGCCAAGCGTCTCCACAATAGGAAGCTTCTTTACGATGGCATTTCTTCGAGCCATTCTCATTACACCCAAGGCTAGTGTGACAGTTACAACAATGGGAAGACCTTCTGGTATGGCTGCTACAGCCAAACTGAAGATAAGAAATTGCAAAACTGTTGTTTAGTGATGAGCGCTCAGGGGAATACCGAACACAATTTACGGTCATTTCGCCCCGGTTACTTCGTCCCCTATTTTAGAGCAAGGAATATTACATTTGAAGCAAGCTAAATGACCCGAATAACCGAGGCGAAATGACCGGTCGCCGGAAACACGACGACGTTTTTTTGTGACATAACTGTTCGAAGGTGCAAATGTTGCCTTAAAATTTCTTAAGTTCTACCCTGCGAGCAAAGGCCCTTCGATCTTCCTAGAATTATCTAGGAAGATCGAGGGGCCTCTGCTCGCAGGGTACTTAAGTTCAAGAAAGGCTAAAAAAAAATTTCTGGATAGCGTTCCATTTGTCTCAGATACTCGGAGTTTTTCTACTTTCTTTCCTACGATTGTAGGTGGATGTGTTTTTCACATTTCATTATCGAGACAATTTTGATATAAAGACAAGGCGTCCCCCATAATTTTCTATAAATTACGGTTGCTCCATTTCCTCACACTTTCGACCGGACCCATCAGGGTACGTGCCTAAAACTTTTGAGAGAACTTAAGTTCCGCTAAGATATCCGAACAGAAAAATAGGGTATAGGGCAGTTCCAAATTAACCTTTAATTAACCTTAATTACCTCTCAAGATTGCCGCGTGCACATTTTTTCCAACAACCTTTCTCGAAATAGCTGAACATTACTCTGCGTAGCTAGCGGGATTCTTGTGCCCAGGGCACTTTCTTGGCATTCTCACGCTATATCCCGCCAGCTACGCAGGGTAAATAGCTGTACACTGAACTGCACTAACCTGACACCAATAGTAAACATTTCTAAGACAGGTCTCTTCTGAAGCCATCCAAGAAGAATAATGAGAGCTTTGGAAGCAAAAAAGAGAAGGTGGCAACCACATGAAACTCTGATACATATCTATTAGTGTTGGGAATCAGCTGAGTTTAAATAATAATAATTGATCATCAGAAATAATTGGATTGACATAAAATGATCGATCATCAATTATAATAACAACATGGATAAATCTTCTTGTGCAAATTTCCCTTATTTTCCCTTATTTTAAGCTTTGGAGTTTTTTGACTGAGGGCCACTTTTATTAATGACAATCAACAGCAAAGACTAGCCTTCTCCAGGCAATCAGATAGTTGAAAAGGGCAAGAAATGAAGAGTGGAGGGAAAAAAGCAAAGGGGAAGAAAGGAAGAGGGAGAGAGGAGTTGAAACCTTCTCTCCCTAGCCCAACCTCCTTGCTGAAAAACACAAGCTTTAATACTTTTATTTGTCAACAATATATATTTTTTTATTTCCCCATGATAATTGATTTCACAGTTTGTATAATATTGATTATTGCATTTCTTCAGGTTTTCGATCAATGATTGAATTTAATCAATGGTTGGTACATCACTTGAATCTATCCCTTAACTTAATAATTTGTTAAAGAACAATCAATAGAATCCTAAACTAAAATAAAACCTTACCTATAATACAAAGAGAATAAAAAGATAATTGTTTTCCTAAGATGTCCATGCTTTTTTGCAAAGGTGTTTTTGGAGGCTGGAACATGATAAAAATAAATTATTAGTAAATTAAGCACGAGTGATAATTAAGCAGAAGTAAACAAGTTGCTGACTGATGCTACAGGAAGAAGTAGTGCTTACATGTAACACGTATACATGTAGCATTACCGGTATATCATATTATACACAGACTTCCCATCCAACTAGGTGTGGTTCTTTAAGCTTAATAAACACCTCAAATCCTTTATATTAATTTGAATGACCAATAAAAAAAGGATTTGAGGTTTTAAACTACTTATTTGGAACAAATTGTAATAAACTGGGTTTTTAACAGATTTTCTCCTGAGGTCAGGCCATTACATCTGTGTCGTTGCCTGTTGTTGTCTGTGCTTGGAAAGTGTTCTTTTGCTTAGTATATGGCAAGTAGGCTCCACTGGTTAGCAGTGTGACAGTGCCTGAGTGGATGCCACTCAAAGGGTTGTCAAGGTTACGCATTGAGCTTGACCAGCCTTCCAGGCAACTGCCCCGATGCTCATCTCTGTTAATGAGTTTAACTGTTTAAGTCCCAAAAGTGACAAACATCAATTTTCTCCTTCCAATACCAATACACAATCAAGAGAAAAAGTTGTGAGAAATAATGAAGTAATCACCTAAGTTACAAATTCTCTCAACTTACCCTTTATCTAAATGCATAGAGACCAATTTGAAGAATTTGCATGTGGCTGTTGGGGCTTAAAGGGTTAGTAATGTTGATAAACGTACTTACCTCTTCTGCTTTCATCAGTTTAAAAACCTCACCAAATTCAGAATTCTCACCAGTACCAGTAACAATACCCTGAAAAATAGCAGCATTAACTTAATAGATATCAACATGATATAACAGTATAGTTTTGTACCGATACAGTTGAATGACTTTCATACTGGTATAAAATTCATGACACTTATAGTAAAGTGATCAAGTTGATAATATGTACAAATACATGTGGAGGGGAATTTTGATGAACTTGTACCAGCAAGTTGTAACCATACTATGTGAACAGTCCCTCATGCAATTAACATAGAAAAAAATGCAAATTGTTAACTGTGCAGAAGCCAAAATCTGCCATTTTCCCTTCCTTGATTTGGGGGGCAGGGAGGTTCTAAGTTTTCCATCAATTTCTGCAAGATTGTAGTCCATTCCTGGGTTGCCCCTGGCGCCAAAAATGTCACTGGTACCCATTCATATACCAGGGTAAAGAACGGCTAGGCATGACAAAGTCTCTTGTCTAAGGCTGGAACCTACAGATCCAAGGTTGGAGGTGTTAACTGCTCAGCTGCTACAACTCCCACAATCAAACCAATAAACATAAACAGCGCAGTCACGCCAGGTCATGCATACCACCCAAGATGCCATTAACGAATTTATTATTTGAAAGTTGAATCCATTGGCAGCTTTAGATTTCAGATTCATCTCTGTGTTCTTACAAGTGTAAGGAGGCAGTTATGAAATTTCTACCAGCTCAGTTTCCCAGAATTTGATGTAAATGTCTTTGAAGCAACTTTATCTATTGAAAGATTTTCAACCTGACCAAATACAGAGACGTTCTCTTAAAATATTCACTGCTCATCACACAAGCAAGAATGCTGATTTGAATTTGACACTAGTCATAGGAACGACTAACCGATTCTTAGTTTTAAATAATCAATTAATTAATAGAATCCCGAGGGGTATGCTTGACCTGCCTTGACTGTAACATGTTTACAAATTATGTTCTCCAAAAAAGAAGTTGGGCAGTGAAAGGTTTGAGCCCGGGATTCACTTCAAAGGTACATGTAAGTTAGTATATGATCATCTATTTTATATTGTTGATTTATTTTTTATTTTATTAGCTTTGCCCTGATGAATACAAAAAAACTGAAGATATGCAAATACTAGTAATGAGAACGTAACGATACACTAATAATAACTTAATAGTTTGGGCAGGGACACCGCAACAGCTAAAGCCAAATACAATTACACATTATCTGTGTAAGTGAAAACAAAGTTGATAACTATAACATACTGCATCATTTATTTATTTTTAATTTTACCTACCTTGCCATGGCCACAACGAACCAACGTACCCATAAATGCTATATTTTTCCTCTGTGAGATGCCACCACTTGATTTCGATTGAGAGATCACCTCAGTTGTTTTACTTGCTGGCTCTGTCTCACCAGTAAAACTTGATTCATCTATTTTTAAATCTACAGCCTATAAAAAAGAAGTCAAACCACAGTTTATCATTTTCAGGTGAAAACAACATTGTTCCTGTAGGCCAATACCCTGTTATAGGAGCTTCCACCACTCACATGTGCAATAAAAATACATACCGTATTTCCTCGAATAATAGCAGTCCCTCGATTAATCACCTCCCTCGAATAAAATCGCCCCCCTTTGATGGAAATATTTAGAATAATCGCCCCCACCCCTCTATCCATCTTCTCTTTCTTTTATCCCCTCCATGTCACTTTGAAGTGGAATCTGATCCAGCTAAACTGATCAGTAATAATTTAAGCTCTGAAAATTAATCACGGAACCAAATTTGGAACAAATTTGGAAGCCCATGTTCAGTTTCTTTGATGTGATAATGTTTTTTTATTTAATGGGATTAATAAAACAAAATATTGAGGGCATGACTTCCTGAGTGAGCTACATTAATAATCGCTTCCCTTAAATAATAGGCTGATTTAGCAACAGCACGGCAATGTAAGTTGATGACAGCACGTGCAAATCAAACAACTGGCTTGACCAATGGCAGAGCTGCAAACCAGGCACTGGAAGTCGGGTTTAGTCCTTTTTGTGCGCTTTCCCGTTGTGAAATGATGTTCCCGTTCTGCTGCTAAATCAACCCAAATTCTGTGCAAATGGTACACCTAAATGCATAAATTTTCAACAGGTCAAAAATTCGTCTGGTGCCATGTGAACATAGCATTAAAATCAAGGTAAAATTAATTTAATTTTGCAGTAAGGTGTCCTCATCGATGTACAGCTGGAATGGGCACTTTTAAACATGTAAAACTGCAGAATTTTTTGGGTTTCTCATGGCAGTCATAAGTAGAGCTGTCCCTTTACAATAATGTCCATTAAGACATCAAGCAACAAATATTTATTATGTAAATGTACTCTACCTCAATTAGCCTTAAATCTGCTGGAACTCTANCACGGAACCAAATTTGGAACAAATTTGGAAGCCCATGTTCAGTTTCTTTGATGTGATAATGTTTTTTTATTTAATGGGATTAATAAAACAAAATATTGAGGGCATGACTTCCTGAGTGAGCTACATTAATAATCGCTTCCCTTAAATAATAGGCTGATTTAGCAACAGCACGGCAATGTAAGTTGATGACAGCACGTGCAAATCAAACAACTGGCTTGACCAATGGCAGAGCTGCAAACCAGGCACTGGAAGTCGGGTTTAGTCCTTTTTGTGCGCTTTCCCGTTGTGAAATGATGTTCCCGTTCTGCTGCTAAATCAACCCAAATTCTGTGCAAATGGTACACCTAAATGCATAAATTTTCAACAGGTCAAAAATTCGTCTGGTGCCATGTGAACATAGCATTAAAATCAAGGTAAAATTAATTTAATTTTGCAGTAAGGTGTCCTCATCGATGTACAGCTGGAATGGGCACTTTTAAACATGTAAAACTGCAGAATTTTTTGGGTTTCTCATGGCAGTCATAAGTAGAGCTGTCCCTTTACAATAATGTCCATTAAGACATCAAGCAACAAATATTTATTATGTAAATGTACTCTACCTCAATTAGCCTTAAATCTGCTGGAACTCTATCTCCCACTGATATAGTAACAAGATCTCCAGGAACTAAACTGCGAGCCAAAAAATCTGATTGTTGGCCTTCACGTACGCTGCATAAGAAAATAAAAATCCAGTGAAAACAGAGCTAACACCATTCGATTTTTTATTGCTGACAACACAGCTGGCATCTGCTAACAACATTTGTCAGAACAGGACTTAAATCCAAGCCTCACGGTTAAAAATTCCACAAATTAATCCCTTGGCCACACTCATGAAATCATCTTCTTTCTCTGTCAAATACTTGCCTTCGCTTATAAGCCCTGGGCTAAATACATCTGCAGTTTCAAGAGGGCTTATAAATGGAGGGGGCTTATATCCAACAGGGGCTCATAACTGGAATAACAAAAGTGTATCAAAACAAGCAATAGCAGTGCTAATCAAAAAGCATTTTGTATTTATTGGCTTTTATAAAATATCTAAGATAGTACGCGCATTCTGTTTGGTTAAAAAACTATGGTTTACTGTGCCGGAAATCTCATAGAAAACTTAAAGTTATTTTATAAAAGCAAGGGCTATAACTAGAATGAGCCACAGTAAAGATTCAAAGCATTATCTGGTTTCAAGTTTTCCTAAAAATACAAAACTTTTGACTGTTTAGATAGGTGGTCTTTTATAACCTTACAACTGTTCAGTGGGTAAAATGAGATGAACTAAGGGGCAACAAAAATTGACTCTTCCATTTTTTTTTCAAGTTTTGATAAAAACCAGTTAGCTTATATCTATTAACACTGTTGGAAAGAGTGACTTACAATTAGGAAACTTACCAAGTTTAAAGGTGATTTGATGAAATTAGTAAAGATATATTGCTTCACAAAGTTGCAAAATTTTACAGATGTTTGCGGGGGCACCTGTAAAATTCAGTTACTTTGTGTGGCTATATATTCATTAGTTTTCACCAAATCACAATCAAACTTGGCATCTTTACTAATTTTAAGGTGGCTCCCTAGAGTATTTACTAATAATCCGAGCTATCAAGCAT